>JAJOOO010005141.1:0-46552 GCA_029582685.1 Solanum piurae
CGAATTAAATAAAGACACGTGGCATATATATAAAAAAATAATTATTAAATGATGAATCTTGAGTAGGAAAAAAACTACCAATGACTCATTGACATGTGACATTTCTTTAACTAAATAATTTTTAAAAAAAACACTTTTAATAAAAAGAAAATTATACCCACACCACCCCCAAATTGTCTTCTCTACTACCCACCCCCACCTCAAACCCCAACCCCTCTCTCTCACTCAGATTTTCTTCTCCACCCACCACCACCCCCGACCCTCCTCCACCCAAATGTGTCAAAAGAAGAAGTTTTTTTTTTGTTTGTTTTTGTCACTTTGTGAATGTTGTGAGATAAGAACGTCTTTCTTCTAATAGATTGATGTTTGAATGCTTGATTTGGTGAATGTGGTAATGCATTTGCTTGACCTTTTTGGGGTTTTTTTTTTGTTTCTTTTTTGCTGGATTTCTGGGTCAATGCAAGTCAAAATTTGGTTCTTTGGTACATAAATATGGAGTCCCAAACTTTCTACTAAATATTATATAGCTTATCTATTTGATTTGGACTTTTTCTGTGATTATGATGTGAGAAGGCATACAAATGGATTGGAACGCTAAAATTGTTTGTTGTGAATGTAGGATTTGATAATTGAAAATTTATGGGCGCTAGAATTCACTTTTTGTTTGTGACATCGTCAAATTTATTTCACCATGGAAAGAGTTTAAGCTTGAAAAATGGGGAAGAAGAAGAAAACAAAATAATTAAAATTTGGTAAAATGAGGCTCTCGCGTCTAGTGAGTGTATCACACTTGCTATGCCATCTCAGCAGAAAGTGTCAAATTGACACAGTTGGGCGTGACATGAGGTGTCTAAAATGAACAAAGCCTAGTTAAGGTGTCTAAGTGAAAGATCGTGTCAAGTTTAGGGGGCCGATGGGTTAGGCCAAATATTAACTTATGTCCTATGAAAAAAGTTCTTTTTATTAAGAGGAAAAATGGCAAATTTACAAAACAATCCTCTAACTTGCTCTCACTTTTCATTATACCACTTTATCTCAATCTTGTTCTATTTTAATTCTTCAATCTCATTTTTTATGTATCATTTAAACACAAAATACTAATTTTATGATTTTTTTATTTTTTATTTATTTATAGTCTTTAATTGCAATTTTGTATTTAAAAAACTGACATCCGCCTGTTAGTGTTTGAAAAAAAATTCAAAAATTGAAGAACGAACATCAATTGTTTTTTTTAATAGTAATTTTTGTTTAATAGTTTTCTGTATTTTGTGTGAAAAATAATCAACGAAAGTGCGTTGATTTTCTTTTTAAAAAAAACATTGACAATCGACAGAGTCTGTTGAATTTCAGCATTTTCATTAGTGTTACTAGGAATGAACAAGAGTTATTTTTTTACTTATATTGAATATGAGTTATTTTTACCCATATAAAGTTGAATTAAAAATTAGAAAACGAGTATTTGAGTTAAATCCAGATAGTCGAGATGATATGAAAAATACACGGCGTTGACTCAAATGCTCGCTTTCTAATTATTAATTCAACTCAATACGGATAAAAAGAATCCATCTTCAAAAAAAATAATTAAAAGGATTATGTTCATTGCTAATAACACTATTAAAAAAGCTAAAACTTTGACTGTTTTCGTCAAATTGTCAATGGTTTTTTTAAAAAAGAAAAGAAAATTGAAGCACTTTCATCGGTTATTTTTCGCACAAATATACAGAGAAACTCTAAAAAAAATATTATTTTTAAAAAAAACTCGATGTTCGTCTATCAATTTTTATTTTTACGAAAATTAACAAATGGACATCGATTTTGAAATACAAAACTGCAAGTGAAGAGTATAAATAAAAATAACGAAACATAGAAAATACTCTCTATTTAAAAAAGAATGACTTACTTTTCTTTTTAGTTTGTTTAAAAAAAAATGACTCATTTTCTTGAGATAAACACTTAGAAAGTCACTCAACTTAGGGTAGTTTACTTAGAAAGTCACTCAACTTTGTTGTATAACCAAAAAGTAACTCAACTTAAGATAATTTACTTAAAAAGTCACTCTATCATTGATATTTTACCTAAAAAGTCACTCAACCAATTTAAATAACTTTTTACTAAATTTTATTGAAATCTAAATTGTTAATTAAAAATAATAAAATACCCATTTAAGCATTTTGTTGACCCACCCCACTTAACCCCACCAATTCAAATGGGTTCTTAGAGCCCATTTGAATTAACTTAAAAAAGTAGCTTTTAAGTCAAAAAATAAAAAATGAGGAGACTTATTTTTGGTTTTTGACTTAAATCACTTTTAAGTCAAAAAATAAAAAGTGAGGGAGACTTACTTTTGATTTTTGACTTATTCTTTTAAGTCATTTTTTATTTTGTCAAACACTTCCTAATTTATTTTAAGTTTTTTTTGACTTATTTTAAGTTATTTTTAAATATTTGTCAAATATTTATAGAAATATTTAATCAATTTTTAATCCAATCTAAACACCCTCTAATTCTCAAAGTTTGATAACATGGACAAATGCAAATCTCTTAACAAAGAAAGCCTAGAAAGTAATACATGTCTTATCAATAAAGCTTAGAAAGTAATATATGTAGCAATCCATTCTAAAAATCTTTTCATGACCTTTTATGGAAAAAAGATCCCAAAAAAAAGATTGTATAGTACGAAATAACATATTGAAAAACACAATCCATAAAATATTATCAAAGAATATTAATTAAAGAGTTGGAATAGAAATTTTCAGGGGAGCAGCACGATAATAACTTTTAAAAACCTTAAGGATAAAGTAGCTAGTAGAATTTTCACAAATAGCTATTATAATAAATTTAATTATGCTTCGTAACTATAATTTGTATATTTAAAAGATGTAACTATAGTTTAATTGTCTCGTTTGTATAATTTGCGGGTACGTTTGTTTAATTGAACTATTTTTTTTTGTATAAACTCGAAATAACAATTTTATACGAACACAAATATCTGAACTTTAAACAATTATACAAATTATATTATACAAAATTACATTATACAAAAGTTATACAAATTCTGAATTATACAAACATGCGAATTATACAAACTCAAAATTTCAGCCTATGTAATTATCACTGAATGTTGGTCGCGAGTGGAAATCAACTAAAACTATAACTATGATGTCTAATTAACTAGTATATATTTTCTTAACCATATAATTTTTCCTAAATAAAATCATACAAATTAAATACCAATGCAACTACAATTATTTTTATTATTATCTTTAATTAATTAATGATCAAAGTTGAAACATTTTCTCTTTTTTTTCCCTAATAAAAGAAGAGTTCATGATGCTTTAATTTAGCCATTGAGAAGCTTCTATTAGAGACCTCAGCAGGAGGTCCTCCTAATGAATGAATGCTATATAAGTCTTCATTCTTCAATTTAAAGTAATGTGTTTTTTGTTGAACATGTGCCTACAAAATAGGTCAAATAGAGAAAAATCTAATAGTCTTCCAAATGAATGAATGCTATACAAGTCTTCATTCTTCAATTTAAAGTAATGTTTTTTGTTGAACATGTGCCTACAAAATAGGTCAAATAGAGAAAAATCTAATAGTCTACCTAGAATAAGAATGGCTAACTAAATTTAATAATTGTAGCATATGCAAGACTACAAGACATGGCCCAGAATTTCATTTTGCCTGATAAATCCAAGACATAAACCATGAATGCCTTTGCCAAGCTCTATGAGCCAAGTATTTTGTGCCTAGGTTTGTAAGTTTCGATGAAACAGATAAATTAAATCGAAAAAAATATTATTGATTTTATTAGTATACTCAAACGGCTTTGTATGTGTATATTAGGCTATCGGTTGGATTTTATTTTGGGAGTTATTTAATAGTTGTATCGATAGACCAATAAGGTTATTATGTCAAATTTATAGTTTTGTCAAATTGAATTATTTAAAAGTGGCTTTAGAATTAGAAGTATATGAACTAGGTTTTGTAATTCTAAAGACACCTCTAAATATTCAAATTGACAAAAGGTAAATTTTCAATAATACATTGGAGTTTGTTATATAATTAAAAAGATTTATAGTTCATAAGTTGTTTGAGATTTTCCCCAATTAATAATTGTATTGTTATTTCTCTGGATAAAGGCAAGTGAAATCCATCATATTAGGTAGGGGTGTTAATAGGACGGTTTGGTCGGGGTTTTTTTTATATAGCATCCCACTTTTATAGGTATTTTATAATGCATAACCAAAATTAGATTTTTTAAAATCATGCCAATCATATCAGTTTCTCTTCAGTATCGATACAGTTCGGTTAATCTTCAATGTTTTTTACTTTTAAAATACCACCTCAAAATATACTATTATCAAAATATTTCTTTTTGCAAGTATGTTCTTGAAGAAGAACTTCAATATAATTTTTCACCAAGAAGTCAAGAATGTAAAACCTTGTAGCCGTATTGTTTGATCTTAAACATTTAATATGGGTGCTTGCATAGGTTTGACCGTATTGTTTGATATAGTATCTATTATAGTATCTTTTAATTTTAAACATAATTAAGTAAATGCTAATTAAGAGCAAAGACCTAAAGTCGTCCAGTCACCATAGGCATATGACTTAGATTATATTTATATTTGAAAAATATTATAAAATATATTTATATATTAAATTTAACATATCGTTAATATAAGAAATATATTTACGATTATTCGGTTCGGTTCGAAAAAATTTCAATTTTTTTTTATAAATTAAAAAGACCTACCCAATTGTTCGGGATGGTTATATACTAATTAAATAAAAGTCTACGATTTTATTGAAATAATTATATAAATCAATTTAGTTCGATTAGATTCGGTAGATTTTGAACATTCTTTTGAACACCCCCAAAAAAAAATATTGTGTACCATACATATAGAAGCACCTTAGTTTTTTATAGCACTTCAATTAGACTGAAAGTAAAATTAAGGAAGGGGCTTAGTCTAAATTAATGCTAATATGGTTTTGCATTAATTTTTTTTTTGAGATAACACATATTAATATGGATGTTGAAGACAATTAAATTTGCTTAGAGGTTAACATTATTAAAAAAAATGTGCATATTAACAAATGGAAACAAGAAGGGAAACTTTCACAAATAGCCATTATAATAAACTTAATTATGCTTCATAGCTATAGTTTGCATATTTGCGGGTTGTAGCTATAGTTTAAGCTGCCTCATTTGTATAATTCGCGGATTTGTATAATTCACGGGTACATTTGTATAATTCAGTTATTTTTGTATAAACTCGAAATAACAAATTTATACAATTACAAACATCAGAAGTGCAAATAGTTATACAAATTATATTATACAAATTCTGAATTATACAAAAGTTATACAAATTATATTATACAAATTCCGAATTATACAAATGCGCGAATTATACAAAACTAAAAAGCTGAGTTGTATAATTATAGCTAAAAGTAAGCTGCGAATTGTAATTAAGGTAAACTATTGCTATATTAAGTAATTAACTAGTATATGTTTGCTTATACACGTAATTTTCCCAAACAAAAAAGGAAAGGGAAAATATCCAAATATCCAGAGTAGGTTAGTTATTGTCCCTCAATAACAAATATCTAATTGGTTTAATTATTGATATAGCGTGTTTATATATCGATAATATACAAAATTCTAATATGGATGATTTAAATAATTATTATAATGATAAAGTTACAAAAATTATTACATTAAAAATAATTGAATTTTATCCATTGTAATGTTAAGTCACCAAAGCACTAATTTGTCATATTAAAACAACTAAACTTTACTTATTATAACAAAGTTTTGTATGTTTCCAAATGAAAAAAAATAAACTTGAAAATGATACTTCTATTATTTAGAACCACATATAGCAGCCACATTGTATACATGTCTCTCATTGAAGAAGTTTTTATTTTTCTTTTTTGCAGCTTTTGAATGAAAAAAGATTAAAGACTCTTGTAGGTATTAGTATTATTATGTTTCTTGTTGGAAAAAAAAGGTGAATATATTCGGATATAAATACATATACATGATACAAAAATAAGAAGAGACACATATATACAAGTTGCAAGGGGACATAATCATTTTTTCCTTCTTCATCATTTCTCATAAGTTAGGCCAACAGAGAGATCCTGTTCATATTCCAAGTCTTAGTTCAATGCATATGGCCTTTGACAATCAGTTTGGTCGACTTGTTTAACTGAACTCAAAATTTTAACGGTTAATATATATAGGATAGAGCTAGTAAGGGTTGAGGGGTTCATTTGAATACACTTCGAAAAGGATTACTCTCTCCATTCCAATTTATGTGATACATTTTGGGTTTCGAGATTCAAACGAATCTATTTTTATCCATAAATTTTTCATATATCTTTTAAATATCTTGGATTGTCAATTATTGTGATTTATAGTACTTTTATGTAGTTTACAAATGTATAAATTTTATTTCAACAAATTGAAGATTTCATGTGCAAACTTCCGATCAAACTTAAACTGTTTGGCTCTTGAAAATTGAAATGTGTCACATTAATTGGGATAGAGGGAGTACATCATTTATACTTGATCAAAATTATTTTTTACGTATATATAACAAATGTTGAACCCTTTTGAACCTTTTCGTGTGTTTACTTTTTATATTTTGAAACCCCATAATGAATATTTTAGCTCTGTGTGTCGCCATCGGATATATATATATATTTAAAGGTTGATTCCTCTAATTGAAAATATGTGTAAATTCCAAGTCTCTAATAATCTCTAAAAAAAATTAAAAAAGTTTTAAAAATAATCCTAAATTTGACGAGAACTATTAATTTCATTCCCGAACTATATAAACAGCTTTAAAAACAATCCTCTATTATTATTATCCTCCTTTTGGTCGGATGGATCATGAAAATAAAGATTGACTTTTAACTTTTTCTTGCCCTTGTCGTTATGAATAATGCTTGATTGAGAAAACACTATTGGACAAAGTTTCATATGCTAGACAAAAAAGGATTAATGTTTTGAAAATTATTGAGATGTGGAAGGTGATGGACCTCTTATTTTTCTTAGTAAGAGATCAAGTAGTATACTTATACATTGATTTGTCTCTACTTTTTCCCTTTTATTGTCTTGCCTTGACAATGAAATTTGCATGCATATTGTCAATCCAACATTTTGTTGTACTACTACTTTCTACAATTCCAATGGTGTTATATCTTTTATTTTCACTCTATATGTATTTATTTGTCTTCTCCAACGTATATATATCCACGTAATAATAATATATATAGTGTAATTTTATAGATAGAATCTGAAAAGAGTAGAGCATACACATATCATATCCTTACCTCGTGAAGGTAATAAGGAGATTGTTTTTAGAGGACTCTTGGTTCGAGTACTACAACATATTAAAATAGATATGAAAAAGGAAAAGCATGAGTGGAGAAACAAATCATCTACTAATGAAGACACAACACTAATTATACAGTGGTGTAGTGGTCAAGGTGTCTAATTGGACACCCTTCATCGGAAAAAAAATATTGTATATACAAGTAAAATGATACACAAAATAATGAAATAACATATTTTGGACACTTTTAACATAGCAAGCTATTGTAGCCCAGTGGTTTCACCTCCTTGAAATGAGGTAGTGCTCGTGTGTTCAAATATCACTAGTCTTACTTTTTTAAAAGAGTTTTTATTGTGCTATTTCTAGACATCCTTTGTGAAATTCCTGACTCCGCCATTGTAATTATAGATTAGTGTAATAACTTAAAACACAATAAAACAACAAATAATAGTGAAATAAAAAACAAAACACTATAAGAATCCGACTAAACTCCTCAAAAATTAAGATAACGTTCCATATCTACTAACCTTCTACCATATACTTAAACCAAATAAAATATTTATAAATACACTGAATCAATAATTAAATCAATTAGATAATTATTATCGATTTTTGAATAATTGATAATTATCCTAAATGTTCGATTTTCGAATAATTGGATAATTATCCTAAATATTCGATTTTCGATTTAACTAATAAGTTCTTTTTTAAAAAAAATCCTTGTTCTTGTTTCATTGTTCATATATATAGTCTTCATGGAATATTTATTGTTAAAACAAATTAAACATCATAACTAATAAATATGAGGTCAAAGAATAACTAAGATGATGTTTTGATATTTTACTCCATTTGATACGTTGAGGATGTTCTAACATGACCAGTTCTACGTATCAAGCATATCTTGAATTATTTCGATAAATATGAGGTCAAAAAAATTCTAAGATGATGTTATGATATTTTACTCCATTTGATACGTTGAGGATTTTCTGACATGACCCATCCTACATTTCAAGCATATCCTGAATTTTTTCGATAATTATGAGGTCAAAGAATAATTAAGATGATGTTATGATATTTTACTTCATTTGTTAAGTTGAGGATGTTCTAACATGACCCGTCCTACATTTCAAGCATATCCTGAATTTTTTCGATAAATATGAGGTCAAAGAATAATTAAGATGATGTTATGATATTTTACTTCATTTGTTAAGTTGAGGATGTTCTAACATGAACCGTCCTACATTTCAAGCATATCCTGAATTTTTTCGATAAATATGAGGTCAACGGATAACTATGATGATGTTATGATATTTTACTCCATTTGATACGTTGAGGATGTTCTAACATGACCCGTCCTACATATGAAGCATATCCTGAACTTTTTTGATAATGGAGTTTAGCATTATTTTTAAAAAAAATAATTAGCATGTGTTTTTTTAATTTATTTTTCATGTGATTTAATATTAAAAAACTTATTGACTGAAATGTGTTTTTTCTCAATTGAGCCTACTATAAGTGGTGATTGTTGGAGACTCCTCTTCTAATAATGGAGAATGAAATTCGAAATTTGATCACCTCAATATCAGACTGCCCCTAAAAATTATTGATCTAACTACAATTTGACTTCAAAAAAGATGAAGATATTTAAGTTCTCTGGTTAATGAGAAGAAGAGCAGATCACATATCCTCAAACCTTTCTAACATTTTTTGTTTCAGTAAGCCATGGTGTTTGAGATTTTTAATATTTTTTTTTGGGAAAAAGGATAAATATGCCCCCGAACTACCGTAAATGATATGCAGATATCTTAATATTTTTTTTTGGGGAAAAAGATAAATATTCCCCCGAACTACCATAAATGATATGCAGATATCTTCCGTCATACTTTTGAAACATTGGTGCCCTGCTGTCCAATATTTAGAGCATATATATATATATACCGTTTATACTAACGGACATACACACATGTCCCTATTTAGTCTTCCGTTAGAGTGAAGAGTATATATGCTCTAGTTTTTGGACGATAGGGCCACCAATGTCCAAACATATGACGGAGGGTATCTGCATACCATTTACGATAGTTCGGGGATATATTTGTCCCTTTTCCCTTCTTTTTTCTGGGAGATTTTTATAGCATGTAATGAAATTATGCAGAAAAACTTTTGTTGATAGTCACATGAACTACACATGTTTTTTTGTAGGATTCCTTATTTTTTTTGACAAAATTTAACAAAAGAATGAAAGTTGTTAACTTTCAAATACTTGTAAGATATTTTCTATAAAAAAATATAAGAATAAAAGTTAAGTTTGGGATATAATTTAAACTCTCAAACTTTCTATGTCTAAAAATGGAGAGAAAATTAAGGAAAAGATTTTTTATTGATCTTATAAGTCATTATGAATCATCCATATTAATGTGTAATGATCTGGCCAAATTAAATTATATTCCTTAATTAAGCTCTTGCAACATGGTGTACATATCTAGTACAAGTAAATGACCAAATTTTACATTTATATTATTAAAACAAAATGTGTAATGATCTGGCCAAATTAAATTATAGGGAAAAAAGACAAATATATCCCCGAATTATTGTAAATGGTATGCATATACCGTCTGTCATACTTTTGGGACACTGGTGTCCCTGCCATCCAAAAACTAGAGCATATATGTCCTTCACTCTAACGGTAGACTAAATAGGGACACGTGGCGCAGTCTTATCCGTCGATCAAATATTTAATAAATGTCGGTCGGTGGATAAGATTATGACACGTGTATGTCTGTTAGTATAAAATGGTATATATGCTCTAATATTTGGACAACAGGGGTACCAATATCCCAAAAGTATGACGGAGGGTATCTGCATACCATTTACGATAGTTTAGGGGTATATTTGTCCTTTTCCCCTAAATTATATTCCTTAGTTAAGCTCTTGCAACATGGTCTATATATATAGTATAAGTAAATTGCCAAATTTTACATTTATATTATTAAAACAAAAATGAAAGATATTTGGATTGTTTATCTTATTCACTATGCATCATTCATAATAGTTTGTAATGATCTGGCAAAATTAAGTTATATTCCTTAATTAAGCTCTTGCAACATTGTCTATATATCTAGTATAAGTAAATGACCAAATTTTACATTTATATTATTAGTAAAACAAAATGTGTAATGATCTGGCCAAATTAAATTATATTCCTTAATTAAGCTCTTGCAACATGGTCTATATATCTAGTATAAGTAAATGACCAAATTTACATTTATATTATTAAAACTAAATGTGTAATGATCTGGCCAAATTAAATTATATTCCTTAATTAAGCTCTTGCAACATGGTCTATATATCTAGTATAAGTAAATAGCCAAATTTTACATTTATATTATTAACAAAAATGAAAGACACTTGGATTATTAATCAGATATGATCAATTATAACTAGCCAAATTTTATTTATGTATAAATAAAGGTGTGTTATCATTCATTTATACACATTCTACAATTTGTTTTATTTTTTCTTGAAATAAGGTCTAGTGCATATTTACTTTAATCTATTACTAATGGAAGTTCAAACAAAAAGTGAAGAAACTACTATGATGGCGCTTGTATCGGAAGAAGGAGTCGTTTTCTCAACAATGAACATGTAAGATAATACTCTCTTTGGTAAAATCATTCTTGAAATTAAATTGTATTACTATGTGTGCATCGTTATTTTTGTATAACCATCTTGTATCTGATGATCATGTCTCACATTGAATCGGGATAAGATCTCATGACTCGATCAATCTTCCTCTTTTTTGAGATGTATTACTATGGGTACATCATTATTTTTGTATTATTTTTGTATAAACATCTCGTGTGTGTTGAGAATATTGTCTCACATTGAATTAGGATAAGATCTCATGACTCAGTCAATCTTCCCCCTTTTTGAGGCAGTTTTTTTTTAAAGTGACTTTGGCTTAAAATTTAATTTTTATATAGTATTAGAGTCCGATCCATTTATTTTTTTGTTTTTTTGTTTTTTTAAAATGAGTTTAGCTCAAAATAAGGTCTAGTGCATATTTACTTTGATCTAGTAGTGATGGAAGTCCAAACAGAAAGTGAAAAAACTACTATGATGGCAGAAGGAGGAGTTAATTCTCAACAATCAACAAGTAAGAATATACTTCTCTTTCATAAAATCATCCTTGAAAATTAAATTATATTGCTATGTATGCATCATTGTTTTTAGTTAACCATCTTGTATGTGATGAGAATGTCACACATTGAATCGGGATAATTAAGATCTGATGACTCGGCCGATTTTCCTCATTTTTAAGATAATTTTTCTTGAAAGTGAGTTTGGCTTAAAATTTAATTTTTATAGTATTAGAGTTAGATTCAAGGTGTATGGTGGGGGGGGGGGGGTGAGAATGTCCCACATCAATATGGGACAAGATCTCATGACTCAGGCAATCAACATCCTTTTTGAACTAGTTTTTTTTGTAAGTGAGTTAGGTCCAAAGTGTACTTTTTTTATAGTATCAAAGTCAGGTTCATTAGTCCAGATGGTGTATGGTGGGGGGATGAGAATGTCCCACGTCAAATCAAAAAATGATCTCAACACTCCTTATATCACTTAGATAATTTTTCTCCATTTGAGCTAGCTTTTACATCTAATCCTTTTTAGAGTGTGGTTTAGCACTTAGCTATGGTCAAGACCTAATTTGATATTATGTGAAATTCATTTATATCCAGTCTTAATTAATCTATCATAAAGAAGATAAGTGGTTCCTATAATAAAATTTCATTCCAAGGATTAGAGGGTTGCATAGGTCGATTTGGTTCGATTTTTCACGTTATCAAACCAAATCAATAAATATTGACTTTTCAGTGTCAATTTTTTCCCCCTTCTAATAAAGTCTCCACAACACAAAACATATAATTAATATTTAGTATTTCTTTTGACCTAATAAGATACAACAAGATCCTTTAGCCACCTAGAGTTAGACCCTATAGCTTGGGAACAAAATGGACCATGATTTTTGGAAAGATGACACTTAATTAGGTGAAACACTATTAATTATCACTTAATTTTCAGTTAATCTTAGTTCCTCTAGTAGACAAAATGTCAACTTCCAAATTAGATACGACAAACATACATAAATTAGAAAATTAAATCGTATTTGGAATATCGAATCATGGTTTAGGTGTATTAATTACAAATATTACTAGTTCATGATTTGCCATTATCTAAAGGAACTAAAAAATTATACTTACTAGCACCAAACACATATAATCTATACTTTTTAGGAATTTTTAATTATTATATACCTTAATCATTTAGTGTATATATACTATATATGCATTTTGGCAGAGGCGGACCCACCCCTCTAGGTGGGGTGCACGTGCATCCGGTAACTTCGGAAAAAAATCATGTTTATATATGTATATCTATTTTAAGAAACTGACAGAAATTAAAATATAATTAATAGTGCACCCATGAAAGCATAGGGGCGTCATTGTTCTGTTGGTACAAGCTAGAGGTCCACCCGTGAGACCTTGGTTTGAATCCAGCTAGAGTATTTATTTTTACTGTTTTTATTTTAAATTTATCTTAGAGCTCATATTTAAGCTAAGAACAAAGTCTTCCGATCATGGTTCACCTTTTTATTTTGGTAGTTGCTTATAGACAAAAAAAAATACTAATATTTTTTCTTATTATTTATGTTAGGTTTACCCTAATCGACATATATTCTAGTCTGATATTTGGACCCACAAATTTTATTGTTGCTTTATATGATTTTCAAAAGGGCTTTATTTATTTATAATATAGTATTATTATATAACTTTTCATTTCTCTAATGATTATGTTAACGGATAAACGGTTATAGTCAAATGTGATTAGAGGGTTGCTGTAGCTAATTGATTTTCCTAATTACTTTCATTGTCTGATTATGGCATGCACGTTAGAATATAGAGGCGAACTTAGGATTGAAGATTTTGTGCGCACCAATATTAGCTTAGTTCAAATATGAGCTAGATTTAAAATAAAAATAGAGAAATAAACAATCTAGCCGGATTCAAACCCAGGTCTCGCGGGTGAATCTTCTCGCTTGTATCAGCAGCACAATAACACTCTTATGCTTTTCTGAGTGCATTGTTAATTATATCCTACTTTTTGTCAGTTTTTCAAGATAGATATACATATATATACATGTTTTTTTTCGAAGTTAACGGGTAAACGTGCACCCCACCCACCCCGCCTCTGTTAGAATATATATATATATATATATATATATATATATACTAGCCACTATATGCTTCCAAATTATCCAATAGGGTTGCCTTGGGTAGTATTTATATAAATAATCTTAGAAGAAGGAATCAAAGAAGTGTGTCAAAATAATTGGGATCGAGCTTTCAATGTGAGGAGAATAATCGGAGGTGAATACAAAATTTTAATTTTATAGGTTCTGAATTTTATAATGACGATATCAAGTGTTAGTAATTGGGTTCTAAATTGGGGGATCATTTGGTAGCTGATTAGGGTTATGAAGATATTAATAATGTAGGAATTTGTTATGAGTGAATCTATGTATTAATATTTTATGCATGTATTAGTTATTCAACCTCTTGTCCTACATAAAATAATACTTTGATTCTCTCATAACTTATAGGAGTACATGTATTAGTTATGTGGGTTTCTAAAATTGTTAACCAAATTAAAACGTCATAGTAATTTTATACATGAATAACTTATTTCCTATCTATCTACCAAACGTCGTATAAGTTAAACAAAAATTAATACATAGATAACTTGTTTCTTATCTAGCTACCAAACGATCCCATAATGTATGTGTACATATTCAATAAACTTCTTAATACAAATACATTATTTAAACAAAAAATACTTATTTCAGCCGAACCCGTACCCTAATTTCTAGCTCCGCCCCTGAAAAATATCAATACCTAGGCGAAGCGCATCCATTAAATTCAATTGAAATTTGAATAATATTTTTTTTCACTCATAAATTTAAAATTAAATCAAACCGGTATAATGTAGAGATTCAAAATAAGTGGTGGAATGAGATTTAGGAGTTTATTGTTGAGATTTAGCATAATAATCGAATAAATGAAGAGACAAAAAGTTGAATGATCATTTCCTACTCCCTTTAGATCTCTTTGACTCTTTAATTAACAGAATTTTTGCGTAGAGATTCAATATAATTATGGAATTACGGCGTCAATCTTGGGCCTTGTTTGGTTTTATTTTTATTTACATGTGAAGCCCATATCCTCTTTATATGCTCTCTACCCACCCCCCTTAATTCAAATAATAAATTTATTCATCTTTAAATTTTATTTTTTAACTTTTATGTTTTAGATTCTGTCAAAAGCATATATCTTTCATGAGTATGTATCCTAACCACTAGAAAAATGATAAAATCCTTCTTTAGCTTTTCTAAACTCTATATATACCCTACTTGCATTTGTCATTTTTATAATTCTCAAACATATACTTAACCATAGTATTATTACTTCCTCTTGTTGTAGTACTAATAAAAATATATTTGTATGCAATATGGCTACATTAGGTGATAACAAAGACAATGTTGTGGTGTCCAATTTGAAGCTTGAAAGAATGCTTAGCATGAAAGGAGGCAAAGGTGAAGCTAGCTATGTCAACAATTCTCAAGCCCAGGTTCAACAATCGATCGATCTCTTCCACACCTTAATTTTAATACTGTCTCAATTTATGTAGCACTGTTCAGATTTCTAGAGTCAAACTTTCTAATTTTGACCCTAGTTTAGACATGATACATTTGAAAACAAAGTTGTGATCATTTGCCATATAAAAATGTTTATAATCTTAGTACTATGCAAGCTTCACTCTCTTTATCACCGTTTTGCCCTCCGACTAGACCTTGAGGGTGGAGCTGACATTTTTGGGAAGAAAGTGATCCCATGTGTTTTCTCCATTCAGAAATAACACAAAAATGGTAAAGAACATTATTTTGCGATTCTTTTCCAACAAGCTTAAATTGAATTTATCACCTTTTTACTCAACCTTCTTGAGTGTGGAACTGATATTTTTGGGAAGAAAGTGGCGGTCCCGTGATTTTCTCCATTCAGAAATAACACAAAAATGATAAAGAACATTATTTTGCGATTCTTACTAACAAGAATTGAATTGAATTTATCGTATATATATACAGGGACAACATGCTCGATCAATGCTGCATTTATTGAAAGAAACCCTTGACGGAGTCCAACTGATCAGCTCATCCGAAAACGACATTCCTTTCGTGATAGTCGATTTAGGATGTTCTTGTGGCAGCAACACTGTTTACATAATCGACGTCATTGTTGAACACATGAGGAAGAGATTCGACACAACAGATCAACAGATACCAGAATTTTCCGCATTTTTCTGTGACCTTCCGTCCAATGATTTCAACACACTGTTTCAGTTGTTGCCTCCGTTGGCTAATAATGGGATGGAGGAATGTTTAGCTTCCAATAGCCACCGCTCGTATTTTGCTGCCGGAGTTCCAGGTTCATTTTACCGGCGTCTATTTCCGGCGAGATCCGTTGACGTTTTCTACTCTGCTTTTTCATTGCACTGGCTTTCTCAGGTTAGTTTTTCTGCTTCAGCAAAGACTTTTTTTTTATTTCCACTTTAAATTTATCATCGTATAACTTTCTAGAAATTATGGAATTCACTTTAGCATGCCTTTAATAATAGTTTTGTGTATTTCAACTGTTTAGTGTAAGTTCAATGTCAGGTTCGTAAAATAAGATTTTCCTTTTTTTAAAAGAGAAAATAACAGTTTATGATATCAAGAATAGTTGTATGATATCAGGGATAGTGGTATATTATCAGCAAGATAGGGGAATATGAAAAAGAATCATATCAAAGATAAATCGCATGTCTTGTAAATTTGAAATTCTTTCTTTTGTGCTTAATGACCAATAATTAGATTTCTTAATTAAATATTTGACGGTATATAAAATATTTACATGGCAACTAACTTCAAGTAAATCTCTTGATAAGTATTGATTGTTAAGTCTGGTAAAAAAAGGTAACTAACCTGATATTTAAAATAGTTTGTATTTTGGTAAAACTCTCAAAGGAAAAAAAACATAATAAATAATTTCTTATTTTGTGTGTGTGTATAAGTGTAATTATTAAAACTAATATTTGAGACAACATATAATATTTTCCTAAACAGAAGTCAAAAGTAGTATGTCATTAAAGTCATGGTTAGTTATATAAATAATATAGAATATATAATTATAGTTACGTAGCATGGAGAAATAGATAGAGAAATGCGGAAATAATGGTGATATTTGCTAATCCCGAGGATGATTTACCGTTAAAGGAAAACAAATTAATGAATTTTATATGGTTTTTAAGTTTGAAAATGCTTCAAC
Source organism: Solanum piurae (assembly GCA_029582685.1). NCBI lineage: Eukaryota > Viridiplantae > Streptophyta > Magnoliopsida > Solanales > Solanaceae > Solanum > Solanum piurae. The sequence goes on from JAJOOO010005141.1 coordinate 16,769, forward strand.
ATCTTAACTACTTTATTTTCTTTGATAAGGTCACAAAAAAAAAATCAAGATTATGGCCCCTAGTTTTGTCAAAACCACTACCTGCTTAAGAAGGTGTTTAGATTGAGTTAATTTTATGTATTATTTTTTTAAGCACTTTTTAATTTTGAAAAGTGTCTGGTTTTAGGCTTAAAAAGTAATATTATGTTCACTTTTAATTGTCATGTTGCGTTTTTTAAAAGTCAATTTAACTAATTTTTAAAAAATTAATTACATTAATTTGATATTTTAAACAAAAAAATTAGATATTCAAAAACTATACGAAAAGTACTACAATAAATTGCAATTTTTTGCATATCAATATGATGAAAAAATATATCATAAATTATTAGTCAAAGTTCTTATAGTTTGACTTTGAAAAAGGAAACCATGACAATTAAAAATGGACGGAGGTTGTACTATCTTCATTTATTTTTAATTGTCATAGTTTCATTTTTTACGGTCAAACGATAATAATTTTGACTAACATTTTAGATGTACTTTTTCATCATATTAATATGCATAAATTGGAATATATAGTACGTTTATTATAGTTTTTGAATATCAAATTTTTTTGTTTAAAGTATCGAATGAATACAATCTAATTTAACTTTGAAAATCAGTTAAATTGACTTTTAAAAAACGCAACATAACAAATAAAAGTGGACAGAGAGTATAAGAAAATGGTCAAAAGTCAAAAGCAAATAGATATCTGTTTTTAACTTTTGACTTTTGATTTTTGACTTTCAATTTTTGATTTTGATCTTCAAATTGTCTCTTGAAATATTGTAACACCTTTCTATAAAATGGGACGAAGAGAATAGTAAGTTATAAGTGTCTTTAAGAAATATCAGATTAATTGAAGTTGTGTTTGAAATTCGATAGGTGCCGGATGTAGTGTTGGATAAGCAAAATGTTGCATACAACAAGGGAAGGATATACATCCATGGTGCAAATGAGAGCACAACAAAGGCCTACAAAAAGCAATTTCAAAGTGATTTGGCTAATTTCCTTTGTGCAAGGTCTAAAGAAATGAAGAGAGGCGGTTCCATGTTCTTAGTTTGCTTAGGAAGGACCTCTATGGATCCAACAGACCAAGGTGGGGCTGGACTTCTTTTTGGGACACATTTTCAAGATGCTTGGGATGATCTTGTCCAAGAGGTAACTAATTAATTGTCTCATTCTTCTTTATCCCACCATATATGAGATAATAATAGGTAATTTGTATTGATTGTGTAAAAGTTGTTTATATTGTCAGTATATATGTTGCTCTGAACCTTTTAACAATTATAGTCATTAATGTATTGAGACCTCTAAAAGCTAATTCAGTTTTAGAGGATTCGATATGAGTACGTTAACATGATTAAGAATCTGATTGAGCATATAACTTATACTTTCTTTGTCTCAAATTATATGACATACTTTCATTTTAGTCAGTCTCATAAAATGACATGTATTTGAATGCTTATTTTATCCTTATGAGATTATTTGTAGTCACACAAACAACTATGACTATAGACTATAGTATCAATAATCTTTTTTTCTCTTAAATTTCGTATTTAATCAAACTACATTATATAAATTGGTAACGAGGGAATAGTACATTTTGTTATTGCCTTCTCGTCTTTTCCTTTTTGTGGAAAAAGTTGATAGTTTTGGGACAATTTTAGACTAGTCTTGAAAGTCACAATCAGAGTATCTGCCATTTGATTCTTTAACAAGCACCTTAAGCAATAAAATTTAAGGGTCAACATCCTTCTAGACCAAGTGCGTCTTGTTGACAAAACAAACAAAGTAGGATTGTGACTAAGGAGGCATAGGCATGTAGTCACTTCAATGAATAGTAGTAAATCATGATTTTTGTTTCCTAATCATTGTTTTTTAGGCCACCAATTGGACTAGTTTTAACTTCTTGCAATTCCACCATCTATTAGCAAAATCATAATGATAACCAGTCAAAATACATCACATAAATAGCATTTCTTTCAGCTCAATTTATGTAATATAATTTGACTTGATACAAAAGTTAAGAAAGAAAGAAAAAAGATTTTTAGAAACTAGTGATTAGAATAAGTAATTGATGTTTATGTGGCTATAAATCATTTCACTAAGGATAAAATAGATATTTTAAAATCAAATTATTATTAAATATAAAAATGTATTGTTCTTTTTAAGACTAACCGAAAAGGAGAATGAGTTGTATAAACTGAGATAAAGGGAGTAGTAGTAACAAGCAATCTTTATTATACTCTCTTTGTCCCAATTTATATGGTTCACATTTTTTTTTATTAGTCAAAAAAGAATGATATATTTATATATTTAGTAATGATTTGGTTTTAAAATGCTCATTTTACTCCTTAGTGAAGTGACTTATTGTCATACAAATATCTATGACTTATTTTAGATCACAAATTTTAAAAAAATTCTTTCTTTCTTAAATTTCATACCAGGCAAACTACAACACATAAATCGAGAAAGATGAAGTAATTATGTTATACAACCATATTGAATATGTTATTCATTTCTCAAAGGTTTATTGAACATTTGTTTTGAATGACAGGGTCTAATTACAAGTGAAAAGAGGGACAACTTTAACATCCCAGTGTATGCACCAAGTATACAAGATTTCAAGGAAGTGGTTGAAGCCAATGGCTCATTCACTATCAACAACCTTCAAGTTTTCAGGGGAGGGAGTCCTCTAGTTGTCAACCACCCCGATGATGCAGCTGAAGTCGGACGAGCCTTAGCCATCAGCTGCAGAAGTGTTAGTGGCGTCCTTGTGGACGCCCACATTGGTGAACAGCTCGGGGATGAGCTGTTCACTAGAGTTGAGCTTCGAGCCTCACGCCATGCAAAAGAGCTCATTGAAAAACTTCAGTTTTTTCATATAGTTGCTTCCCTTTCTCTTGTGTAGTTTTGTGTTTGGGTAATATTTAGTTGAAGTACGTGAAATGAAGTTTGTGAAAGTTGAACTTGTGTTTAGGCTTGACAATTACTCCTCAACTCAATATTTCAATATCCCAAATGTTGCTTAAACATTTACGACTTATTTTAGATCACGTTTTTTCTTTCTTAAACTCCATATCTAATCAAACTACATCACATATATTGAAACAAAAGAATTATATTTATGAACAAAGGGTATAATCGTCTTTCCCTCTTCGACCTCAACCAAAAACAAAAGGTGAAGAAAAAAAAGTCTCAATATCCCAAATGTTACTTAAACATCTACGACTTATTTCAGATCACAAATTTTAAACATCATTCTTTCTTTCTTAAACTCCGTATCAAATCAAATTACATCAGATAACTGAAGCAGGGTGAATATTTATGAGCAAAGGGTATAATGGTCTTTCCCTCATGGACCTCAACCAAAAACAAAAGGTGAAGAAAAAAAAGGGTGTGGGGTCAAAAGTGGAGAAGCAAAAGAGAGAAGTCAATTCTATATATGTTTGTTATTCTTGTCTGATTTCCCTTTTTTTAGTATGACATTATTGCTACTGTAGTTTGGTTGTTAAATGATGGTTTTGAATTTTTGATGTCCCCTTGGTCCAAGCATAGTAAAATAAAGCTATATAGTTAAATCAACTTCATCTCAATTCCTTTATTGGTCGAATATATATAATTTTGTCGGAGTATAGATGTCTATGGATAATTGTGGGGTATTTACTCTTTGTACCTAACCTTTTTGTCATGTCTAATTTCTTCTTAGGCAAAACTTTGTTTCTCTTCTTTTGTATGAGTACTCCATATGTTTACCCCTAAATTGGTAACCATTAAATTTGTTCCATTGTTCAAGGACACGCAAAAATAATACTCTCTGCTAAAACTTGTGGTCTAAAATAATTAAATGACAGAAATTTATGAGGCTATAAATCATTTCATCAAGAATAAAATGGACATTTTAAAGTTAAATTGTTACTTAATATAGAAATGTGTCATTCTTTTTTTGACTAACTACAAAGGAAAGTAAATCATACAAATTGAGACGGAGAAAGTAATTTTTATGATTCAAAATAACGTGGGAAATGAATGTTTTTATAGCCTATCCCTAAATGAATGTCTTTTCCATCGTACGACCCCACTCGATGACCCCTATTTACATGATTCAATTGTTATTCATGTGGTTGAGAGTCCTTCTGAGTGAATCCCTTCGAGAACGATTGTAGTTTGAACTTATCTTAATCGGTCAATATCTCATATAAGATTTTGCATCTCTAGAGTTAAACGGGCTCATACCATACAAAAAAAAAAGTGATTGAGAAACGTAACATGAGCCATCATGAATATTGATCAATGCACACATGTCATGTTCGTATGCTATACATCACACATAGTGGACATGTGTCATACATATTTTAGTGGGTACGTTTTTATACTAACGGGTCATGCACAACTCATGTCATACTTCAAAGATGTTAAGGGGTATTTAAACGCCCATGTAGTTTAAGTACTAAAGTAAGTTATCCGATCAAGTTCAGGGCGGTTTTTATGTATTTTCTCTAACCTCTTTGACAAGTGTCAAACATGCATGGACGCCATGCCTCCTTCGGTACGTATTGTGCTTGCATCACGCTGCGGAATTGTCTTGTTACTATAAATAATTCATTATGACTTCTTTATATTACGCATCAAGAAAATAATATTATAGGTTTATACATCTATTTCTATGTGTAATTAGAGTATAAAGTAGTCTTAAAATGATTGTCCTCTCTCAACTACTAAAAAAATGTAATGGACTTAGGTATGTTTTCTTGATCAAAGTAATGTTATTAATTGTTTGTGAAAATCATTGAGTTTCATTATTCTAATATCATGTTGGGTTTTCAACTAGATTGTTTATGTTTTACATTCTGTATGTGAATTGTTAATCACCAAATTAAGTGATCGAATCTTTATGAATAATTAATTTTAATGATGATTATATTTGTATTCAATTATCCATAATTCTTATGCTTGTAAATGAATTTATGGGTAAATTAAAGTTCGTGATTGTAAGACATTCTTAGATCGTTCAAAGATTGATTACGTATTCTTATAATTATTGAATATTGAGTCGATAATTTAGATGTGTCCTTAGTTTTATTTATATATTCAAAGAAGTAAATATTATTGATTGGCACATTGATGATTATCAAATTATGTTCTTTCTATAATATAATTGTGTTTAATGTTGTATTTTGATGTTTCTCCCAAAAGAGGATACCATCATGCATTTAAGAGTACATAAACTATTTCTAAATCTGAAGTATGTTTAAGTTTATAAAAGCATTAATGAATGAGTATCCATTGTTCTTCATTCACACTTTGCTTCTATTATGATTTTTAATAGATTCAACTTCTCATATTAATGTGAACGGATCAATTTTGGAGTTTTAAATCTTGACGTTGAAATATTTACTGAGAAGCCAACTCCTATTACTGAATTAGGAGTTATGAGGAAAATCCTATTATAAGTAGTGAAATCGGTCTAATAAATGAAGCATATTATTTATGCGAATAAATATCGTAGGTAACATTAAGACTATTCTTCCCAAAACTGAAAGCTATAAAGAATTTTTTAAGCTGCAAAAAAATGTTCTAAAGTACTAATGGGTACCTTTGACCACCATGAAATATGATGGTCCATCTACCATAAATAAGCATATCATGAAATAACAAATATAACAGCATGACTCAAGATCTTAAGAATGGAAATAGATGTGTATTTTCTTGTGTAATTAATCATAAGCTGATTACTGCAGTCTCTGAGTATGAGCCTACTTTTCAAATGAACCTAGATACACTTCTACTTACACTTGTATAAAATATATTATATATGTACCTATTGTTTCAAAAAAAATCTAATTTCCTTATCTAAGTTGGATGGACCTAGATACACTTTTAATTTTGGCCATGAATGTTTTAATTTGTTTGTTCCCGTGGCAAAAGCTAACCACATTTGCTAGAAGTGCTTAAACAATGTCGATGCAGAACTCAGCCAAATGCAAATGATTCAAAGGAATTTCTAATATTACCACTATAACACAAACAGCCAATCGGTCTCTACGCGATTACTCATCGAAATATTTATCCTTCTACATGATCCGGGCTACTAATCACAACAGAAGATACTGCACATATGTCTCTAATTCAGTAGTTACTATGGTGTGCTGGGAATATGTTCAGTTCCAGAAATGTGAGAGTCTGCATCATCTTTTGAAATGGCTACATAGTTTACAGGAGCAACCGTTCTCGAGTGGTCTCTCTTCCCGTCTTTAGTTGTTGACGGCTTGGAACCATTTTGATGTGAGTTAAGAGACAGCCTTCTGTTGCCTGACCCGTTTGCTCGTGGACCCACCACCTTCTTTGTACTGAGGGGTCGAGCAGCGCTTGGTGTTGATCCAAATGGTGTTTCTTGTTCTTTGATCTGCTCATGGAACTTCTTCTGGTCCTGCACAACACCAATAGAATGCTCGTAATAACGAGCCCCTTATATAGTAAGAATTATGGATATGAACTTGAACACAGGATTAATGAAAAGTATTAAGCGTCAAAAGATTGATCACAAGCCTAAAAAACAATGCACTTACTCTCAACCTTCTTTTCTCTTCTTCTCTATCTTGCCTGAGCATCATATATTCATCTAGCATGGCAAGAAGTGGAACACCATCATATGTGAATATGGTGTCGCGATCTTGTTCCCATGCTCTTGTTTTGGCAATCAAGGAATCCACAAGAGCTACATATAGCCAACATTGTCAATTGGTATTATAATTCCGGGGTTAAGGATCGCTTTACTGGGCAATTAACAGGGAAATCTTCTTCCAGAAATGATTAACATAGCAAATTATGGGATTACATATTCAGACTCAGCAAAATGTATGAATAATGATCATATGTAATAATTCCGTTTATTCGTTTTTTAGTGTTTTTTTTTAAATCCGAAACTAAATAAAGAAACCAAAATATTTAAATCTTTCATCCGAGACCAAACCTATTAATAAAAAGAATTCGATTTGGTTTGGTTTTTCTAGATAGTGCAAATAATGCACATCACTACATAAGGATATGTATCACCATTTGGCATTACCTGGAATTTTGCCGACCAATATCCGAGCCTTTTCAGCCCTCTTCAAATTTAAGTGTGCACCTCTGCTTGCATTATACCTGTTCTGATCCTGTTTCACCAAAAATGATGACTTTTTAATATTATAGTATCGGGAGGGACGCCTCTAACATGTTTTGATGAACGGGGAGCATGCAAACCACATTTTAACCAAATTCCAAAATCATACCGGCCTGAATCAGATTACTATAAAAACTTGCATTAGCACTTTTAAATCATAAAGATAGTACAGATGAAGCCAGAACTAGACGCGTCGGTTTCTAGGCGGATGATGCGACAATCATATACCACATATGAGTACATTAATAAGCCTATTTTCACTATTGCTCCCACAAGAACTAAATTTTCTATGAAACTTACAATTACTATAATCAAGTTTAGTTCATCTCATATTTGCATAAACAGATGGCATGAACAAGACAAGATATATTTACCCTGTTGTAGTCTTCAAGCCAGCTCTCTTCTTCACAAGCTGCCATCCACTTCTCAATTTTATCCAATATTTCTTTCCTGCTATCAGCCTCCTCTTTTGCTTTTACAATCTGGTTGTCCATGTCCGCAAGTAACTCTGCAGGCTCAGTATTCCCGGAATCAATAAGTGCCATAATTTTGCGTTGAGAAGCCTCGGAGTCAATCTCTATGTGGGCACAAACAAAAATCTCTTCAAGCACTGCCTGCTTTTTGAAAGCAATCTCCTTCATCCTGCTAGCTTTTAGCTGATCAAGTTTTTCAACTTCCACTTCAGCCTGAACGAGAGCAAGCTAAAGTCAATTACCGTAAATGCTCAAAATAAATTCCAAAACGCATATCATCTCCTAATACCTGTTCAATCAGATCAAGAGCAAGAGCTCCAGGAATGGACACTTCATCAACTGAAGCCGATATGTTGCAGGTGACATGGTCAAACAAGCTCCGTTCTTCTTCAGTTGTATCCATCAAATTCCATAAATCAATCAGTTGAGTTGCAAGTTCTTGGAGCTGCAAGAGGGGGGAGGGGTTAAAGTTAGAGAGTGTGTTTCAAAGAAATGGCCAAAACACTTATCATCTAGACACAAGAGAACACTACTTAGACACAACCGAAGGCCTTAGTTAAGTTCCATCTTGATGTGATTTTCCAAATAATAATGAGAACACTACAGAGAAGCAAATTAGCAATTGCAAGCAATTCCAACATCAACAAGTGCTATCATGGGCAGGTTAATGAACTATGAGAAGCTAATAATGATTAAACAATTCAGAGGAGAAAATTTCCTTTCATGTACAGAGGATGGACAAGAGATTCCATATACAGCAAGGTACTTAAGGATCCACGTACAGTCGAACAAAATTTGACATAACTTGTAGGTATTTCAACATAGGTCCATTATTGACTGTTCATATACTGAACATCCTAACTTGGTATGAAGTGTTAGGCTAAGTGAAAGGACCAACTTAAAACAACAAGGACTTTTACCTTCTGCAATCTTTGCTTCTTATCTTCCTCTAGTGCTAAGACAGTTCTAGCCAGACTTGATAGTGTGTCATTGCTTATACTTTTCGATTGTACACCAGTAGAATCGTTCAGGCTTGGGTGAACTTCAGTGACAGTACTAAAGAAGTCAATGCCGAGAACAGCACATAGATCATGTATTGTGCTCACGAATTCAAGGACTTGGTGCAGTCTCTCACTCTGCGATGTTAAACAAGGATGTATGGTGAGTAGCTCATTGGAGGCTGAACTAGTTTAACAATTGTAAAGGAATAAATCCGACTAAAATATGGCTAAACCTTTTCTTTTTGAAGATCTTGAAGCTGTGCATGAAACTCATCCAGCTTTTTAAGAGACAAATCAGACTCATCTACTTTAGGACTCTCTACTTGCTCACTAGTCCCTGCAATCTCACTGTTAATCTTCTCGATTTGTGATTGTACATCCAAGAACTCTTTTACCCTTTCGTCTTTCTGTTTCCACAGTTTTTCCAGTGCTGGTGCTATAGCTGCAAGTTGTTCTTTGATTGATCCTGAATTCTTCTCAGGCTGCAAACAAACCCCAAAAAAAAATCGAATATTAGAAAAGGTAACAGTCTAATGACTTTCAGCTAAGAATTTTAAATAACTCCGCCTATCCATAGCCAATCTGAAATTTAGTCACTCACAATTCCGTCGTATGTTTTCTCTCCAAGGGCTGATAGCAGCCTGGAGAATTCAACTTTGGCATCTACCAAAGCCTGAAGAAGGTGAGCCCGCGATTTCACTGCTTGGTCAACTTTTCTATTGTAAACATCCAAGCACTCCTGGTCTATCTGAAGAAGCATCTTATCTCGATCTTCATCAGTTTCACCAACCTCATCCCAAATTTGCTGCATTTTCAGAAAAAAACTATTTAGCCATCACTCATTATACTATTACAACTATATTTCTCCAACTCTCCAAAAATGTCGCCGCACTACTTCTGATCAGCATTTTGGAATAATCCTAGCAACATAGATTAAGAATACCGCATTGCTCTTGCAGCTAATACATAATTTATTTGTTAAACAACAAATTTAACATGAAGAATAATAGAAATTGCCTGCAACTGCTGTAGTAGAAAACTACAACTTGTTTCTCCATTTTGAGCATCCACTCCTCCCATCTTCAGTTACTCCGCTCAAACCTGAAACATACATATATATATATATATATACAAAACCAGGTCAAATTCAAAACACAAAGCCATATATCGTTTCAAATATACAATGAAGCTCGCACTACAACATAATAATAATCATTTTCCTGTGTGAATAATTGACGAAATTGAAAAGCAGAAAAAAGTGCTACTACAATTGAATCTTCTCCTTATACCACAAACGAAGTGATTGAACACAGCAATTCATTAGTCAGATTTGATATCTAGTCAATAAATGCAGCGATGAAATTCCAACATGATCCGTTATATACAGAAAAAATAAGAGCAAAATAGTACCATGCCGCCATAACTAGTCGAAAAATAAAAGGAATGCTTACAGAGAAAGTTGGGAGAATGTGGTGGACAGATCTGCTTGACTATCACTACTATTATCAGAATTTGTGTAAAATCAGTGAGCAGAGTGAGTGACCCCTCTAGGACAGTGAAAAGGATATATTGGAAGACGGAAATATAGAGATCCATTGTGGGGCCCTCACTGCCTCCTCCTATATGTAATGACTCAGAGATTATCTTTTGCCACTTCTTATGGATTTATTTACCAACATGACACCGACATTTGACTCTGTCGCACTAGGCCGAGTTCGGAGTCAAAAAATAACAAATTGAGTTAATTTCTTTAAGAAATGTAGTGACTACTAGTGAGTAATATGTTTAAGATTCTATTTAATTAATAAAGGTAAAATTAATATATTAATTATTATTTTTTAATAGGTGTGTCAAGTTAAAATTTGATAAATAAAAAGAGACAGAAGGAGTATATAGATACTTCATTTGTCTATTATTACTTGTCCATTTTTTCTTTTTTAGTTGTTCTTAATTACTTATCAATTTTGACAAATCAAGAAAGGACAATTTATTTTACATATTATACCGTCAATTAATTACTTTGAAAAAAGTATAATTTTTTAAAAATCTTAAGTTTTTAATTCATCCACTTTATAATTAATAGGGGTAAAATGTTAAACTCACTATGTCAATTATTGTTTTCTTAATAAGTGTGTCAATTCAAAAGTAGACAAGTAATTATGGATAGAGGGAGTATTAATTATTTTAATTTGTTATTGTCTTCATAATTTATGTCTCTATTAGTTATGTGGTTTCTCAATTGTTAATCAAGTGTGGTATCGATTTTATACGTGAATAATTTACTTTCTAATTAGATATCAAATATTACATAACTTATATAGAAATTAATATATATATATATATATATATATATATATATATATATACTAGCTACGAAACGACTCTCATAATATAATTATGTTTATGAGGTCATTCCGTTAACAGGAGAACATGGAATATCTGAGAATTAAAATTGAAATTAAAATTATTTTTTAATATTTTAAATCAAAATAGAGTATAAATTTGATCTCAGGCTTAATTCTAATTATTTTATCCGATTTGATATTATTTTATCTCATTTCAGTGTCTATAAGCCTCTAACTAATCATACATTAGCTGCAAGAGCAAATGATTGAACAACTTAAGTTATTAATAATTTGCTTTATATTATTATCCTATAATTTAAACTAATGGTCCTATAACTCGACAAAACTAAGCCACTATATATTGTATTATCCCATACGGCTATATATTTTTATTAGGGGAAAAAATAATTATTTATTACAGTTGGGGCGGAGCTCTAGAAAGTGATGGTGTTGGTTTAAGTAATAATAAAAATATTATTCTCTACATTTTAATTTATACATTTATTTGATTGATTTTCAATTCATTTTAAATAGATAGAAAGAAAAAAAAAAATTTGAAATTTATCGTCTTTGATATGCAAATAATATTTGTGTTTCTATAAAAAATTAAAATTTAATATTTCAAATATATCGTAATATTAATGTGAATAACAAAAAAAATATTAAAATAGAATAAGAAAAATAAATTAAATTGATGTCAAATTAGAAAAAGGCATGAAGTACTTAAAAAAGGAATTAAGATTTATTATCCCTCACGAAATAAATAAAAGAAAAAAATATTTTCAGGTTTCTTAGGTATAAAAATAAATATTTTTTTTATATAAAATAAGATTTTAGAGTTACAATAAACTCCAAGATTGTTGAACTTCATACAATTACGTAATTAAGGGAGAGAGTAAGGGCATATGAGTAAAAAAAAAGCATCATAAAATAATTGAAATCAGTTTGCGTTGATCACGGGCAAAAGTGATGGTGAACACTTCTACGTGTCATAAAAAATCAATGATCTTAATGACTTAATGCTAACATTGGCGACCTAGTTGTGTAAAATCAGCATTATAGACTCAGAGGTGGACAACGAGGGTGCACGTGCTCTCCTTAACTTTAAAAAATTATATATATATATACATTGAGATATGACATATACACCCTCTATTCATATTTATATGTTAGTCTTACTAAAAATAGATGATCATTAATACTTCCTTCGTCCACTTTAAATTGTTATGGTTTTCCGTTTTAGAGTCAAACGATAAGAACTTTGACTAATATTTTACGATGTTTTTTTTCATCATATTGATATGCAAAAAATTACAATTTATAGTATTTTTCACATAGTTTTTGAATATCTAAATTTTTTGTTTATAATATTGAATTAATGTAATCTAATTTAACTTTGAAATTAGTCAAATTGGCTTTCGATAAACTCAACATGACAATTAAAAGTAGACGGAGGGAGTACTTATCATTTCACAAAATCAATGCATAAATGACATTATTCTATTTATTTTACCCTTGAGAGCTATTAATCTTGAAAGTATGAATTTGACCAACAAAGGAAAACTAAATGATTAATTCATGTTCGTTGGTCAATTTAATTAATCAAAATAAATTAATTCATGTTCATTTATTGAAAATTTGACTTCAAGAGAACACTAAATAAGGGTACAATGATAAACTTACTTAATTTCTTAAGGAACATGAACTCTAAAATGATGACATATAAATAGGAACGGATAAAGTATTTTACTAGGCATTCAAAGACATAAAAACTATTTAGGTACACTGATTTTAATGTTGCACACCTTTGAGGTGTGAGGGGTCTGGATTCGAATCCTATTTACTAAGTACTACGTATATTTTTTCTTGTGGGTAAAGCTGTCAAAAAAGACCGGCCCAAGCCTCGTGGGCCAAGGAATTTGAAGGGCTAGGGCGGGTCGGCCCTTCATTTGGTAGGGCCTGAAAATGCTCAACTCAACCCAACCCTAGAAGGGCCGAGGGCTGGGGCGGACTAGCCCTTCTTTTTATTTATTTTTTATTTTCAAACTTGTAATTCTATAACATCAAGAAAATAAGAAGATTTTCAAATCACATATGACAAACAATGGTGTTGTTTAAATAACACTAGCAAAAATTTAGTATAATTAACATGTATCTCGCATACCAGATATGCGAGTGAGATAGGAGAGTGACAAGCAAGATGGGAGGGAAGCGAGGGTGCGAGATTTGTATATGTATCCTAGATACATACGAATCTACTTTGATAGAGTGTATCTAGAACAAATTAACCTAATTTTGAGTCCATATATTTCGAGATACATGTATTTGGGTACGAAGATTCATAATATTACAACATATAGTGTATTCATATAATTAGATTATATACTAGTGAGATTATTATAAATCCATGGGCCGACCCCGACCCAGCCCCAATCAAGCCTCAAGGGCCAATGACTTATATGGGCCGGGATTATACGCCCTAGTTTTAAATGGGCTTGAAAAATCCTATCCCAACCCTACCCCAATAACGGGTAGGATTGGGCCGGCCCCATGAGCTAAGCTCATTTTGACGGCTCTACTTGTGGGTAATGTTTTATTTTGGTCCTTCATATATTTTACTTGATTGAAATTATCCCTAATGTATAACAAATGTGTTTATTTCAATCCTTAATATATTTCACTCGATTGAAATAGTCTTTTATATATAACAAAAGGTATTTATTTTGATCATTTACCCTAAACCTAACAGATTTATAAAAAAGAATCTCCATAAGGAATGCTTCCACCCCGAATGAGGTCCTAAACAACACAAATTCACAATAATTAAGCTCCAAAGCAGATACCAAACTGACTAGACAAAACAAAAAAGGTATATGAAGAAAAAGGGAATCCAACCTCAGAACCTAGGCAGAAGGGGGTAAAAAACAATGTAGTGTAGAATTGTGCTTCATGTATGGGAATTGAACACATCCAACCACCTATTAGTGCATGTTTTTTGTTCTTGGGTAATGCTAAATGACCAAAAAAATTGGCTAAAATTTGACCAAAAATTTAAAAAATCCATAATATCTTTTTTATTTTAAAATAAACTAATCTTTTTTCCATTTTTTAATTAAAAGATATTAAAGTTAAAAAAGTAAAAATGTTCAAAAAAGTAAAACAACATAATATGAAATATATTATTTTACCATTCTGGCCAAAAACATTTTTGCTTTTTCTTTCCCATGCCTAGTTAAAAGACTAGTTGGACTCAACTGCTCATGGAGAACGTGAAACACCATCCATTGTACTTTTGCTATGTATTAAAGGGCTTTGGCCTAGGCCATCGGTGACCCTCTAAAGTTGGCAGCAATTTTCACTTAGACCTAGACTTTGTTCATTTTAGACACCTCATGTCAGGCTCCGTTGTGTCATTTTGATACTTTCAGCTGACATGGCAAAATGAGTGTTATACACTCGCTATTGACGCGTGAGGGACTTATTTAGTCTATTTTATTTATTTTTTCTCTCCTTCTTTTCCATTTTATAGCCACTATCTCTCCCATTATTTCTCAAAGCTTAAAGTACTTCAATGGAGGTTAAATCTTTTGTTATAATAATTTCAATTTCAATTTCGCACTACAAACTCAGATAGACCCAAAAAGAAACAAGAAATCGAACCCATATCAACAACACCCCAAATCATGTAAAGTTCACCCACAATAATCCTAAAATAGGAGCCAAAAAATCTCAATTTTTACTATGTAAATGTTAATCTCACTAACCTTGAGCCCTAATTAAACTACAAATATCACAAAATTAAAGAAAAGAGACGCAATCTTAAAAATATAAACCATTGTTGTTATACATTTGCACCTTTTAGCCCTAAATCAAATGAAGAAATGGGAGGGAGGGTGCAATGAATGGGGAATACAACAGAAAAAAATCATGAAAAAGAGGAATAAAACGAGGAAGATGGCTGTGTGGTTGTGGGTGTGATGGAAAAGATAATGAAAATGAAGGAATATGATAGAGTAGATTGTGTGGGTGTGGATTTATGACAGAAAAAATAAAGCTCAAAAATAATTAAAATGGAGTAATACAAGGGAGAAGATGAATGGGGAAGATGACTGGGGAAGTAGTGGGGGCTTGCATTTTTCTTTAAATTTGTCAAATATTTTATTTATTTTTTTGGGATAAAAAGACAACATGTCATTTATTCTTTGGTTACTTTGTCATGTATTTTAATTCTTATTTTTTCTCTTTAATATGATAGACTTTTAATGAATTGGCATGATATAATTGGGCATCTAATCCACGTGGACGAGCTTGGTTAACACACACTTGAAGTCAACATGTGTTAGTGAAAAAAATGTCATAATGACACAATGTGATCTGACATGAGCTATCTAAAATGAACAAAGCTTAGTTAAAATGTTTAAGTGAAAATTGTTGCCAAGTTTAGGAGGCCACTGATGGGTTTAGCAAGGACTTTTATGGGACTCGTTTTGAGGAGGTACACTTGTAGAATGTTTTTTAAATTTAAAAGTGAGATATTTTATATGAGATTTACGTCTAACGCTCAAAGCTGAAAATTTGATCAATAATATATATATATAAACCATGTATTAAATTTTTTTTGATTAACATTATTGACTCTCAATTTTAACAGATGAATAATAAAAAAATTCTACTAAAGATAAAGATTTGAAAGTAATTCATATAACAAATTATAGTATTGTATTATTTACTAATTAAGAACATTGCGAAAAATGAATATCATTTGAACATTCTTCTGAAAATAACTAGACAATCAAAATTTATATCTTCATTTTCTATTGGCCATGATGTCTTAAATAAGTTAATTTTGGCCGCATACCAAAAAAAGTGAAAGAAATAAAATAATAAATAAAAATAAAAATGTTAAAAATAAAGGACATTTTAAAAAAAAATAAACTTAATTTTTCTAAATTAATTAAAAATGGAAAGACAAGAAATTAGTGAAAGAAAAAAAAAGAAGCTAAATGTGTGGAGAGAAATAAATATTCAACACAAAAATAGAAAATTATATATATATATATATATATATATAATAATAATAAGTTTAATATTAATAATTATGTATACTAACTAATTGTAAAATGTTATAAAATATTATAGTGTGGATGTCCACTACACCAAGAAGTTACTCTCACCCATTATCTCAATTACTTTCCTCCATTATGAAGATAACCATAACCTCCACCTTTATAACCATTATTCTTGTAACCTTACACCTCCATAACCTCCTCCATTATATTCATGATTAATGTCATGTTTATGACCAACCTTTTGCATGCCTCTATGTTACACTATAAATAGAGGTATAAGGTTCATATTGTATACACTTGAAGATTTAGTGTACACTTGAAAGAAAGAAAGTTGTCTCATATTGTTCCTCTTGTCTTATATTCTTCTTGTCTTTATCTTTATATTGTTCTTTTGTTCTTAAGTTTTACAACACGGGTTGCTCGTTCTCCGTCAAGAATCAATGATAGGTATTTCTTGATTTTTATGAATTATCCTAATAATTCTTCGATTGCAAGGTATACTTCATATCCTATATATTATGTGTACTAACAAAGCTTGTTTTGTGGTTATTTTAAAATGGTTAGTAAATTATGATAATCTTCATAACAATATTGAGAGAGACTATTAAAATGTTCTAATTTATTTTAACTTGGAATTTTTATATGGTTCCAACATGTTGTTTAAATTAATTAGTTTTGTTCATTTTTATTCAATTTTAAGTCATATTCAGATTATATTTATGGTATTCAATATTTATTTTTGGTAATGCATTTGGTTTATTAAGACATTGATTGAGGGTAATTAGACGGTGAATTTAAGTTTCACCGCACCAAGTGGGTAAGACATCGAGTAAAGTCTCGGTGCACCATGATAATAAGAAGTTGGATTCAAGTCCCATTGATTTATGGCCAAAAGCATTTTTATATGGGTAAGACATTGGGTTTAAGTCCTAATGCACTATAGTGATGATATGATGATGACTAACATAAAGTTGTATACTTTTGACTGAAAGTCATGAAATTTGCCCAATTAATATGCTCCGGTCTCTTATGTGAATGTGGTAGCAGTGCATAATATGTCTGAAAAATAACAAGTGGTTGAATGTATGAATATGATTATGGTAAAATGTTAATGGTCATCATTGTTGTAATTAAAAGGAAGAACATTATGGGTTCTTAAGATGGTCCTTCAAATGTGAAGGTAACTTTGTCCATCAAAGTGGTATGAAAGGTTATTGGACACATTGTTTCTTAAGATGGTCCTTCAAATGTGAAGGTAATTTTTATCCATCAAAGTGGTATGAAAAGATATTGTGCACATTGTTGTTGATGCAACCCAATTTGATTTTTTTTGTAAATCCTCTATCAAAATAAAGGAATACAAAGATTTGGTACATTTGACCTCTTAAAGTGATGTTGAGGTGAGTCACATAAATTTGATAATGCCGAAGCATGACAATGAGTTTCTAATAAAAACTTATGGAGCATGTACAAATGGTTATGGTCCATTTCTTGAAGAAAATGTGACTTGTGTTCGTATGGATAAGAATATGTTCATGTATTATTGGATAAATGTCACACCTCACCTCTACGAAAGGTTTGAGAGATTGAAAAGAAATATTTTTGACATAAATGATTATTTGGTCATATAATTTGAGTACATCACAAAAATTGTGGTATGTTTTATCATGAATTATTGCAGGACAAAAGAAAGAAATAATTCTTTCTTATAAAGGTTGTGGCCATGACCAAAATAAATATTATTGTGTGGCAACACAAATTTGTCATTGGTTGTCAAGAAATAAGTCTTGCAGTAATAATTTTAATCATGACAATAATAATAATTTTCTCCTTGAAGGAGATGGTCACCATAAGAATGGTGTTGTGAAATTTGTGGCAGTACACAAAATTAATTGAAAATTTCGAAAGGATTAATTTGTTACTAACCAGAAAATGAAATAGTTCATAATATTGAGGTTGTAGTAAGTCTCAAAAGAAACTTTCTAAGTTTTGAAGAAATTGAAAACAAAAATTATTATTTTGAGACTATAAATTATTGAAAGATTAAATATCTTCAGATTACTACAATCAAAGCGGGTTATGAATGTTTACATAAAATATTACACATCTTTCTCTTGTTTGTTGTATAAAGATATGGGCATGATGAATGAATCACATGCAAAAGTAAACTAGAAGTTTACTAGAATAAATATTTGTTGGCATAACCGGTTGACCATTCTGGTTTAGATGTGATGCAAAAGAAATTGAGAATTCAAATGACTATATTTTTGAAGAAATAAAAGATTCTTCAAGAATTCTCTTGTGTTGCTTGTTCTCAAGATAAAATGATCATTGTACCAGATAAGGTTGGGATTGTATCCCCTAAAATTATTTGAAACATATAAAAAGGTGAATATGAGCCCGTTCACCTGCCATGTGGACCGCTTACTATTATGATTAAATAGATGCATCTATGGTATGGTTACATGTGCATTTATATCAACTTACAAATTGGTTTTTGTAAGGTTGCTTGCTAAAATTGTTAAATTAAAAGCACAGTTCCAAACTATAAAATTATGTTGATAATACTGGTTGATTTAGCAGAAATTATTTGCCTCCAATTATAGCTACACCATTGATTATGAGAACAAATCTCTCAAATAAAATCTGATATGAGATGAGTTTATTTAACATGTATGCATCAAGCCAACAAGGTTCTTCCATCACAATTAGTTCAAGGTCAGGAACCAAATAATTTCCATCTAAAAATTTGATGTGTGCACATATGATTTTATTTGATCCACCATGCCCAAAGATGGATCCTCAAATGAGGTTGGGGGTAAATGTTAGATTTCCTAACATTAGAGGGAGATATGTTTAACAGCTGAAATTATGTGTGGGGTGAATTATCTAGATCCTCGTTAAAAAAATGTGAACTTGAAGTTCAAGAGATAATTCATCTGCAAAATGTTGCAAATAATTTGCCAGATGCATTTGTTGACCCAATATTTTAATTAAGTTGCAAATGCTTCAATAAATAGTCCTTGAAGGACAGAGTATATGATATGCCAGAAGCGTGATAGACCAATCAATTCCAAACGTAAAACTCCTTTAGAAAGGAGAGGAGCAAATTATCAAAATGGTCATGATAATGAGGTAAGTGCTTTGAAAGAGCACTATGACATAACACTTTATAAAACCTTGACAAAGGTTCAGTAAATGATGAAAAATGAAAAGATCTCGATAAGTTATGTTGTATTGGAATCGAATCATAATGATCGTCAACTGTATCTTTGATATGAAGTAGCACTCAATGCTAGAAATGATTACGAGGATCTTAAATTCAAATACGTCATATAGTGTGGACAGATAAATGATTGACCAAATAAAATGCACTATTCAAGTATATTTTGTTTCACTTAGAAAAGTGATGTTTTTGAACTTATAATTCATAGATCAAAATATAAGTCAGTGGGATACAAATTAATCATTGTGTGAAAGTATAACCGTAAGACATAAAGTACGATTTGTGCCTCGAGGCATAAAGGGTTTTCGCAAAAATTCTGACATTATTAAATGGAGATATATTCTCCAGTGGTGGATGCAATGAGACTTATTTCAGTCTGTCAATAGATGAAATACTTGAATATGTATAATAAATGATTATCATGTCTAACTAGACGATGAAAGTATATGAAAATCCTTGAAGGATTTAAAAGGTCTTACATCAATTCCATTGAGTATCCAATGATTTTGAGACTATTTAACACAAAGAAAGAATCTTTTTGGTCTCATGAAAATGATTTAAAATGTCATGTATTAGTGTAATTGGTGCACTTACAGATTGATGGTTATGCAAATGCTAGAAGATTATTTGATATACATAACGAAAGTTATGTGAAAGGATTGTCATATTATCATTCAAATTATGACAAGAAACTAACAAAGCAAGTGACTCAACGCATAGAAGATGTGTGATTTTCTTTGAGAAGAAAAGACGAGCTTCAATAAAATTGAAATGATCAATCTCCGAGTCAGAAATGATTTGATTATGTAAATGCAGAATATTTATTTGATTCGCATAAAGCTCGATCACAAATGAACTATTTATTTACATATGGAGACACAACAATATCTTGACAGTCAAAGAATCACATTAGTAACCACTTCTTCAAATCATGCAGAAATAATATTGATCTATGAATTAAGTCGGGAGTGTATTTGGTTGGAATCATGATCTATCATATTTAGAAAATATGTGATTTTCTTTTGAAAAGGATATTCCAGCCACCATATATTAAAATAATATATAGCTCAATTGAAGGGATGATACAATCAAAGGAGATCAGACAAAACATATTTCACCAAGTCTTTTTCACACATGATCTTCAACAAAATAGTGAGATAGACGTTCAAAGATCCATTCAAGTGATAATCTTGTAAACTTATTCACTAAAGATTGCCAACATCAATATTTGAGAAGTTGTGATATAAGATTGGAATGCATTGTCTCCGAGATATCAAGTAAAGGTTTTATCAGGGGGAGAAAAATATGCGTTATACTCTTTTCCTTAACTATGATTTATCCCAATTGGGTTTTCCTGGTAAGGTTTTTAACGAGACAACATTCAAAGCGTATTAAAAGATATGTGTACTCTTTTTCCTTCACTAGGATTTTTTCCCATAGAGTTTTTTCCTAGTAAGGTTTTAACGAGACATATTATCTATGGACATCCAATGGGGAGTGTTATATAAAATATTATAATGTGGATGTCCACTACATCAAGAAGTTACTCTCACCAATTGTCTCTATTACTTTCCTCCATTACGAAGATAACCATAACCTCGACCTATATAACCATTATTCTTGTAACCTTAACCTCCATAACCTCCTCCATTATATTCATGATTAATGTCATGTTTATGATCAACCTTTTGTATACCTCTGTGTTACACTATAAATAGAGGTATAAGGGTTCATATTGTATACACTTGAAGATTTAGTGTACACTTAAAAGAAAGAAAGTTGTCTCATATTGTTCCTCTTGTCTTATATTCTTCTTGTCTTCATATTTATATTGTTCTTTTATTCTTAAGTTTTACAACATAAAACTCTCAATTAAACAAGAAATATGTGTCCAATATTGATCAATGTTTTCTCATATTTTTCGCATCTCACTTAATTTCAAGAGAATGAACACATTTTCTACGCCACTTCAGCTCTAAAAAGTATATTATTATACTTAAAATAGTTAAAGTGGTAATAAAACCCCATAAAGAAAATGTATGCCCTTAAAAATTGGGTCATAATTCAAGAAGGTATTTTATGTCTTTTTCCTTGATTTCATATCACATGTCAAACACACCTCATAGTTATTCGATAAAAAATAGTCTAAAATAGTATAAAGAAAAAAATAATGAAAATGAATACAATTACGATTAAATATTATAAATAATATGATAAATCAACCTAAACAATCTTCATAACAAGATACAACATAATCAAAGTATAAAAAACACAAATAATGACCAAATTTAAAGGACAAAACAACTGCAAGAGTAATATAATTATGAGTATTTGAATTAACTTATTTCTAGGTGCTTTTAGGTTTTAAACACTTTTTTTTTTAGTTTTGAAAGTGTTTGGAAAAGTTTAAACATACTTTTAAACACTCACCTTTAGGCTAATTTTTTAAAAATAAGTCAAAAGTTGAATATTTCCAACATATGACTTTTTAGTTTTTGACTTATAAGCTACCCCTTCATTTAAAAAAAGAGAGTAAATTGACAAGGTATTACACACCTTTTAAGAAAAGAACATTAAGACAACAATTAACCATTACTTTTTATTTTTACTTTTTTTAATTATTGTCAAATTACTCATTAGAAGGACTAAGCATTGATCATGATAACTATTCTCAAGTAATTCAAAACAATTAAAGTTTCTTAAACTCATCACATAGGAAATTCAAATGAAGTGTAAAAATGAAAATAAATTTTAAAATTATACTCTTTTTTTTTCTGATGACAAGGGAAATCCGCAGCCGCTACCCTTTGGGTGCGCACAAGGTAAAAACTCCGCTCCTATGCAATAGCTCGCAAACCACATAGGAGAGGTAACCCGCACTAGGCAAGCCTGGTGCGACGAGCTCGACCCAGAAGGCAAACCCCTTGCTTTCGCTGGCAAGGGGTTTCGAACTTGAGACCTCCAACATGAGGGAGTACTTGTTACTCCTTCCCCATCTTTACTTGTCAAATATATTAAATATAGTTGTCTAGTTTGAAAAAGGTCAAACCCATCGGTGGCCCCCTAAAGTTAGCACCAAGTTTCATTCAAACACCTCAACTAAGCGAAGTTCCTTTTAGACACCACATGTAGAGTTTCGTTGTGTCATTTTGACACTTTTTGCTGACATGTCAAAGTGAGTGTGATACACTCAACAATAGCGCGTGAAAGGCTTTATTTAACCTTTTTTAATTTTATTTTCTCTTCTTCTTCTCCATTTTTCGAGCCACCACCTCCCACCATTTTTTAAAGCTTAAACTCCTTCAATGGAGGTCAAATTTTTTATTCAAATTCGTTTTCAAGCCATTTTTTTCTTCTTCATTGTATTGCTTTTCTAAATTTACCATCACCTTCCTCCACTTTTTTCGTCGGAAAAATGGACGTCAACACCCATATTTCATATTTCTTCCTCTCACTCTTTTCTTTCCACAAAACAACACTAAAAAGAAAGAAAAAGAACAAATATGAAAAATAAAAGAAAAGAATAAATTTTTAAAAAAGCACAAAAGAGATTTTTGAGTGTAATGAAAAAAGAAGATTTCCGATCAAGGTACCATCACCGTTCTCCATATTTTTCGCCGGAAAAAAATAGATATGAACACTCCTATTTTATATTTTGTCTTTCTTTCTCGCCCTCTCCCTCCGGTCCTCCTCTCTTTTTCTCTCAAAACAATTTCAAAATAGAAAAATAAAGAAAATCTGAAATAATTTTAAAAAGTAGATTAAAAAAAATAAAGAAAATTGTTGGATGTAGTTTAGAAGACAACTACCATCAAGGTGTGGGGGGAAGGGGTTAGATAGATTATTTTAGAATAACATTTTTATTTTATTTACTAATAGATTTTAAAATAATTTTTAACTTAAAATAACACATGTAATCATTTAATTGGTTGTTTGCCACGTCATCAATGAGTGTATTACACTCTCTTTAGTATTTTGCTTATTGTCAAAAAAGTGTCAAAATGAAGCAGCGGAATCCTACCTGAGGTGTCTAAAATGAACATTGTCCAATTGAGGTGTCTAAGTGAAACTTGATGCCAACTTTAGGGGGCTACCGATGGATTTGGCCTTTGAAAAATTAAGAGATAATTTACCATTTCGTGCCTATTTTACCTTTGATATTAAAATACTATTTAATATCTAATACATTTCTCAAGTCATTAAATTGAATATATTCAAAGAGTAATCTAGTAATATTGCCCCTATATTTATTATTTCCTTAATGTGTGTCAAGTCAATACTCCCTCTGTCCCTAATTACTTGTCCACTTTTAAATTGACACACCTATTAAGAAAACAATGATTGACATAATGAGTTTACCATTTTACCCCTATTAATTATGAAGTGGATGAATTAAAAACTTAAAATTTTCAAGAAGTTCTACCTTTTTCAAAATAATTAATTGAAGGTATAATAGGTAAAAACAATTTGTTCTTTCTTGATTTGTCAAAACGGACAAGTAATTAGAAACAACTCAAAAAAAGAAAAATGGACAAGTAATTAAGAACAGAGGGAGTAACTGACAACTATTATTAGACATAGGAAGTATAAACTTATTCAAATGTAATAGTAAAATATAAGGAAAAATTAGCTAAATACACAACTTATTTTTATCATACTCTTTAAAATTTCTTACCATTTGATTTTTTTTACAAATATCCCTACTCTTTCCTATTTTCGGATAAATCACTTTACGTCATGTAGTATCCGAAATCGAGACGTAAGGTATCAGGACGTTACGCGATGTGTCTAAAATCCAGACACGATGTATTGAGACTTTTTGATATGTATCCAAATTCCACCAAATTTAAGAGATTTTTGTAATTTAAAAAAAAATTGTAATTAGTTCTTAATATTATGAAATTTGCGTAAAATTCCTAAATAATGGAACTCAACGTTGGCTGACCCACAGTAACTTCTTCAGAACGACGTCGTGGAAGCTTTTAGCTGGCTTTTGTAATCGCGCCACAGCAGTGAAGCAGACTGGAGCTTTTTCCCAGTCTCTGCTATACTCATCACCTTCTTTCTTTTTCCGCACACAATATTTCTCTGATAAGAATGGAAGGAGTAGGTTCTAGACTCGGTCGGGCCTCCTCCAGGTACGGCGCCACCGCTCCCGTTTTTAGCGGTCCAGTCAGAAAATGGAAGAAGCAGTGGGTTACTACTCAGCCCAACAACAATTTTCGTGGCACCGGTAACACCAACAACGTCACCGGACCAAAACTCATGCTTTGCCGTTGGACGCCTCTTGCTTCCGTTCGTTCTGGAGATTCTACTATGCCGGAAAAAACTCCTAAACGGAAGTTCCGATATGCACCTGTAAGTTAACTCTATTCGTGAAGGATGTTGTTTTCTTTTACTGTTAGGGTTTAGTTATCATTTTGCTCTCATTTATCTGTTTTGGATTTCCACTTTTCCTGGAAAATAATTTTGTTGGAAGATAAATTTGTTGTTTGGGATGCTCTATCTATGGGAGTTGTTAGTAAGCACACATTGATTGACGAGATGAGTAAACACACTCCACCTCTAACTCTGTAGTTGTGAGTTTGAGTTACAAAGGGAGCAAAAAGAGCTGGAGCTCTAAGTAAGCACACATTAACTAGCATTGTCTTAATGTCAATGTTAGTTTTTAATTTTGGTGTCAATGGAACATGTAACCGAGCTATTTTCTGCAATTCAATTTTTTCTTTTTTAGGGTGTGATTGGTATGAATGAAAATGTTTTTATGGAATTCTTGGTAAACAAAGTGAGTTTCTTAATTAGTTTTCTAGTGTTTGATAAGTAAGCAAAAATATATTATTACAAAAGTAGTTGTATGTAATTTGGTGGGATGGGGTGGGGAGTGGTGGTTTTGGATAGGTTGGTCAAGGGGTTGGGGTTGGGGGCGTTGGTAGATGTGGAGGAAACAATTAACTTGGAATGTCACTTAAGAGTTTTTTTTCTCTTCTAACATTACGAAAGTCTAAAACATTTTGACCAACCAAACATGAGAAAATCGGAAACCATACTAAACAAATCCCTGGACTCTACATCAACATACGCAGTGTAATCCAACAACAACACCCCTAGACTCTGCGATTTAGATTTATATATTTGAAGGGAAATTCAATTTTCTTGCATTTTAAATTTTGGAAGTGAATATAATTGGTTCATTTTTAAATTACATGAAAGCTAAAAAATGTGTCGTGGTAATATTGTAAGGTTGTTTGAGATGGTACTCGAATTCCATCTGCAACAATGTAGAAAATTAGCAACAAAGTGAACATGGATCTAGTTCCAGATAGTGGACTGCATTAGAAGTACTAAGATCTAAACAATCAACACAACGGAAGTTAATGTTACAAGACTTCTTAAGTTTGATATTGCAAAAGCGGACCAATTCTCGCTAAAATACATTGACAGTTTAAATAGCTCATTTAGAGATTACATATTTGTTTATTTCAAGATGTAGCTCAATGTTTATTGACTTAGACTTCTACCAAGCACACCGTGTAGCACTTGACAACTCGCTCGCGATTTTTTCACGATCTTGGAAGCTCAAGTAAACCATTTTAACACTAGATTGCTAAGGGTATATTGAACTAAAGAAAGACACAAGAGAATTGCTAAAGAAAACTTTTATATTGCTCAAGACTTGGAAGATGTGCTTGATGGCTTTAACAAATAAATGTCCCTCTATTTATACAACTCATTTAGGGGCTAATAGATAAATAATAATTATTAAACAAGTCCCTATATATTTACAAATAAGTCCTCTTTCTAGAATACTCTACACAACTAGAAGATTTCACGTATCTTTCATGCAAATCCATGGAATTCTAAGGTTTTCCAAGGGATTTTTCCACGTATCTCTAGAACCTTCCACCATGGACTAGCTTTCTTCCTATGTAAGACTTCTGCATGGATAATTTTATGCCATGTGACGCTTTTGTGGCACGATGACGTGGTGGATCATCACACTAGAAACAATAATTCCAAATGACATGTTGAACCTTGCACTTCTATTTGAAGTTTGAATTTTTGTGATGAAATTGTAAGATTTATTGTTTTTTTCATGTATTTTGAGTCAAAAGTGTTAAAGTAGGTAAAAGTCCCACATTGGTTGGGGAATGGATTGACAGTTTGCTTATATGAACTTGGGCAATCCCCTCCTCATGAGCTAGCTTTTGGAATTGAATTAGGCCCAAATGTCATATCTTTACATGGTAGCAGTGTCAAGTCCATTCCCGTTTGGGCTCGGGGTCCACGCTCTAGTTGGGCCTGAGCGTGAAGGGGGTGTTAGAGTGGGTAAAAGTCCCACATTGGTTGGGAAATGGATTGACGATCGGCTTATATGACCTTGGGCAATCCTCTCCTCATGAGCTAGCTTTTGGAGTTGAGTTAGGCCCAGGTGTCATATCTTTACAAAAAGATCCTAGAATATAGTCTTGCAGATTTTTTCTTTTTGAGAATGATATAATTTGGATGTGTTTGATTTCTATGCCTAAAAACAATTCATCTTTCATCATATTGAATATCAGTTGGCCCATAGGGTGATTTATATATTTAGTATGTTAATATTGGTAGGTGCAAGCATATCAATCAGAATGAAAATTGAATAGTGTCTTAGTTTAAATTTTATTATGCACTTCTAGTGTAAGAAATATTTACACCACCAGGTAAATTTACTAGTTAATTGCAGGTAAGACTATATAATCATCATTTATGGGTAACCTGGATGAGATGGAAGTACCCTTCTATAACAGGAAAAATTACATTAATAATGTGAATATTCTACTGCAGAAAAATTGAGAATTTTCATTAGCTTTGCTAGTATTGAAATTGCAAATATCAGGTAAACAAGAAGTAGGAAACATTCAAAATAGTCCCCTGGAAATGCAATTATACACTGAGTATATATAATGAACATCAATCTCTTTTAGATCTTCTTTCCTGCTAGTTTTGTATAACTTTGTGGACTCCTCCGCTGTCTTTTGTGTCGAAAAGAAGGGTTTTGATAGAATGTGGAGAATTGTTTAGGACCATATTTATTGCTTTGGTTTTGGCGGGATTTCATCTGAGAAATCTGCAGATAGAGATGTTAGTGGGGCGGGGTGGGTTTGACCATAATCCGTAAAAATTTCAACCCGCCCCGCCCCATAAACAAATATTCATGTTTTCAACGTTCCCGCATAGCAAAAAAATAGGATTTATCTTCATATTTAATGAGTAGCAACTCGGTGGTAAATCATTTGTCGACTTGAGAGGTCATTAATTCAATCTCCATTACTTTCTTTTTCAGTTTGAGATAGACTTTTATTTAAAAAAATAGAAGTTCGAAAGAAAAATACTAATTAATACACTCACTTTTTTCCTTTTTTCTCATATTCATTTTTGCTCAGAGATTGGTGATCATATAATTCAATTAATTATTGGAAATTGAAGGCTCGAGACTTAAATATTCCTAAATGAACATTCCAAAAGATAAAAAAACTACAATTATTCAATACATATTTGTTTTGAAGAACTTTTTTCTCAAAAAATACTTTTCCAAAATAATGCCATACAATCTGTAAGTGGTTAACAACACTTATGTACTCAACACATCAACAACTTTTTTTCAGCTACATCACTTTAATCCAAACACATAATTACTTATTTTTAAAAGGGAAAAAGGACAAATATACCCCTGAACTTTCAAAAATGGTATGTCAATACCCGCCGTCATACTTTTCGTCCATTAGTGCCCTCGCCGTCCAATAACTAGTGCACATTTTTCCCTCCCACTAACGGAAGGCTCATTTTGTACACGTGGCGCAATCCTACGCCTCAACCCGGGTTGACCAAATATTTAACCCAAATTTCAAATACCCGTTTAACCCGCCCCATTACCCATTTAACCTACCGATACACCCATTACCCACATTGGAATTTGATGTTCATGTTCGAGAACCCTACGTATAAATCTCAAACATGTGTTGAAATATGAATCTGAATCGAGTTTTTGGGATTGTGGGATTGAAGATTTGATTTGCTTTTTGATTTTAGCTTAAGAAGAAGATTTCAGGAACTTTGTTTCCATTTAGGTAAGAAACATAAGTTGTATTAGCTCAGAATCTCATTTTCCTTTCATGGCTTTCGTTTTTTTCTTTGTAGAAATTAAAGATAATTTCGAGGCTTATTGCATAATTTGATTGGAATTTTTCAGGTTGAAGTTTGATGTTCATGTTTGAGAACCCTTAATGTGTTGAATTCTGAATCTGTATCAGTGTTTTTGGGATTGTGGGGTTGAACAATGTTCAGATTTGAATGAAAACTGTATTTTACAACAAAAATTTATAAAAAAGAAAAACTTTTTTCCCTCTTCATTGAAACTTAAAATGTAATTCATTTCGGAACCTTCTAGATTTAGATCTAGTTTGAATTTAAATTCAAATAGAAGGCCATTTATTTCTGAATTGATTTCTTTTATTGACAACTTAAAGGAGGTAAAAGAGGGCTAAAAATTCTTCAGCACTCATGTCCATATCAAACACAATATTCTTCCCAATATGCTTGCCTCCAAAGTTCGATTTGTCAAATATTTTTTTATAATAAGAAAATATTGCGTAGAAAAGTTAAATCCATTGTTTCTCTTTTGTTTAAATCTTCAAGTAGATGATTGAAAGAGTACATGGAAAGATTATAGAAGAAGGAGGAGGAGGAAAAAGGGGGGGGGGTGGCAACGGCGGCGGCGACCTTATGAGGAAGAAGAAGAGATAAAGTAAGTGGGGCTTTTTCTTTAGGTTTGTAGATATTTTGTTAAATGGGTAATTGGCGTGTTAAATGGGTATTTGAAATTTGAGTTAAATATTTGGTCAATCCGGGTTGAGGCGTAGGATTGCGCCACGTGTACAAAATGAGTCTTCCGTTAGTGGGAGGGGCAAATGTGCACTAGTTATTGGTCGGCGAGGGCACTCATGAACGAAAAGTATGACGGAGAGCTAAGTTGCTCGGACTCGGGTGCGGATATCCGAGACGGATGCGAATCCGAGTGTCGGATTCGGCAAAATCCAAATTTTAAGATTCGTGGGTGCGAATCCGAGTATGGATACGGGTGCGGGGATACGGCTAAATTTTTTCAATATAATAATAATAATAATAATAATAGCAGCAACAACAACAACAATTATAATAATAATATAAAAAACATCCACCTAAATAGGACGTTTTGATCGTTATTTTGAAAAAAAAAGAAGTAATTATCCAACTAAATAGGGAGCTTTAATATTTCCCATTACACTCCTACTTCTAAACAAATTGAAAAACTTTTAAATTAAAATTATTTCTTTTAAAAAAACACACTAACTATTGTTTAGTTTACGTTAAATAAATATCTTATTTGCTTTTATTTTCTTAAAATTAAAATTTTATTTTGACAATTAAAATTTTAAAATTCAAAAACTGAATGCTAAACAATTAAATAA
>JAJOOO010005142.1:0-47911 GCA_029582685.1 Solanum piurae
ACACTAGATGGACACAAATCGATCTTGCAAGAAAATCAATTTTGTCATCAATAGGATCAACTAGTGTTGGTACTTATGCTTAACAAACACATTATTCCTAAATTAAAGCTTAGTATCAACACTAGATGGACACAAATCGATCTTGCAAAAAAATCAATTTTGTCATCAATAGGATCAACTAGTGTTGATACTTATGCTAAACAAACACATTATCACCTAATTTAAAGCTAAGTGTCAACCCTCGATGGACACAAACAAATTATCACAAAATTAAAGCTAAGTATCAATACTGGATGGGCACAAACACATTATAGAAAACAACTGTACTTGAACTTTAGAAATTTAGAAACACCAAACCTTATCTTCTACTTTGATGAAAGAAGCAGTATAGTCTTGTATCAACTTTTTTAGATATTGAGCTTCCTCAGTTGCCTAGCACGAAAGAAACAATTTAAAATTTCTTCAGTGGTCATTATAGAGAGATTTCAGTCATTATTAACAGTTGACAATTAGTAAACAAGTTTGTGTTGTTTTTTCTTTTTCTTGATAATTCAAAATAGGTTACTCCTATTTTCAATTGATCAATGTTGATTGGATTTATTTTCATCGTTTTGCTGTTACAGATTTCTTATTTGTGCAAATTTAAAGAAAGCTAGACCACCATTTCTTGACAGAAATCCAACCAAAAGCTACAAGAACAGAACAAAAGAAAGCTGGACTACCAATTCCAAAACCCAACCCAAGACTCTTATTATGATGTTTATGGCCAGAATCTTGAATAATCGGAGGCTTTACAATCACAGTATTATCAGAAACATTATGAGGATGCCTCGCAGGGCCAAATCCATAAGTTCGAAAACTCCAATTCTCAATACTATGCATTTCAGTACTTCCCTCAGTAGAAGCAGCAAACTCCACATACATTAATTCTTTTAGATAATCAGACAAGTTGATATCAACAATCAAGATTGGTTTTTTAGGCTTGAAACAAGTCAATGCATAAGTTGGAGTTTTTTTTTTTTAGTGATATTCCTTAACTTTTTCAAATTGTTGATGAGCAAATGGAAAATTTAAAACTTACCAAGATTGCTGCTGCTGCCGCCCTTTACTGCTGCTGCTGCTGCCGTCCTCTGCTGCTGCTGAGACGGCGCCGGTCGGGGATCGTGGCGTGGGGCCGGTCGGTTATGGGTGGGGGTGGGCGCCGGTCGGGAATGGGTCGGGGATGGTGGGCGTGAGAGAGGAGTGAGAGAGGTGACTTTAGGGCTTTGAGATTATCAAAAAGAAGTGTTAATTTACTAAATAATTATCTATATTTAAAATATTTAATAAATATCGATATTGTGAAGTCGATATAATTTAAATAAATAAGAATTTAAGTATACTGACCTCTTAAAGTTGATACAATATCAATTGAGAATTCAGAAATGTGTGAAATGCAGTTGATAAATATAAATCCTAAAAAAAAGTTGTTCCAGTTGGTGCACCAGTCCAAGATTTGATCACTAATGACGCGGACAACAAGATTATTCATCAAAAAAATTAAATGATCTTTTAAAAAAAGAAAAAGAAGATAGACATTTTTTTAGAATTTATATTAATATATTATGTCCCTGTAATTGTGGCATGACTAATATTTTAATTATCTAAAACATTTTTTTTTGAAAAAAAGCTATAGAAAATAGAAATTACTAGATTTAAAAAAAATAAAATTGGATCTTGAAAAGATATATTATTTTGATTTGGATAAATTATGGGAAAAAATTAATAGAGGTGAATTTTTATTTCATTCAATAAGAAAATGACACAAGATAAGTATTTAAAAAAAAAAGGAGAAGGTTGTTAGTTGCAAGGGTATAAGTGAGCAAAAAGGTGGATGGAAGGGTAATTTTAGACAAAAAAGATTAATAGAAGGGTATTTTTAGACCAAAAGATGGATGGAGGGTATTTTTAGACCTTTTCCTGTACTTCAGGGGTATTTTTGGCCCTTTTCCGAATAATATATGTCACTTCTTTTGTTCCATTTTATGTGACACAAGAGATTTTAGGAAAGTCAACGAAATTTCTTATATGATTCTCACATATTTCTAGTTGTTATTTTACGGTGATTTGTAGTACTTTTTACGTTATTTTCAAATAATATATGTGGCACAAATAATTTTTGAGAGTCAATTATATGATTTTTTAAATATTTTAAGTTGTTAATTATTATGATATATAGTACTTTCTACATAATTTAAAAATAATATATGTTACTCTTTTGTCTCAATATACTAAGTTGAATAAATATTTTTCTATTATATAGAAGCATGAAGAGGATGAAGAGGAGGACAATCAAGGGCAAATCCGTAAATAAGCAAAATGTATAGCTTAATAGCAGTTGTACTTCGTGCATGGGAAGTACTGAAATTCCAGAAAAGCCACCCAAATTCTAGCATATTCTCGAGGCCACATTATCCACACATTGGAAGAGTAAAACAAATCACATGGACTTCTATAAATGTAGGGCTCATTATTGTCTTCAAAGTTATCATAGTAGTTTTCTTACTTTTTTTAATATATTACTCCCTCTATTTCATATTAATTTAATTTTTAAGGTGTTTCATATCCTTTAAGAAAAGTATATTAAGACATATATTTAATATAGTTTTCCATTTTTATCCTTATTAATTATTGTCAAATTTATAATTAAAATAACTAAATATTAATTAATCACTAATTCCAATACTAACTAATGAAGGGTAAAATTGGAAGAACACTCTAAAGGTAGTCTTGAAAACTGAACAATTAAGTTAATTTGAAAAATGAAAAATGCCTTAAAAATTAAATTAATATGAAATGGAGGTAGTAATAAGTTAATAAAATTCAAAAATCATATAGAGTACCTTTTTTATTTTTCTTAAAGTAGTGTAACATCCAATCTAAAATTGTTGTATTTTGTTATTCCTTCTCAAATTCATAAATAATTTATATTCATCATATTTACGAAAAACAATTAATTTCATATAAAAGGCTATTATATATATATATATATATATATATACTAGACACAACATTCCGTATTAGCAAAACCATAAAATAATAGATATATATATATTTCTATTTTTCTATTAGAAATGTGATGAAGAGGACGGCCAAGGGTAGTTCTGTAAATTAATAAATATTCCAGCTTCAAGAAGTTGTACAATATTTTAAAAAAATGTTAAATTTCTGAAAAAAATCATTAAAGTTACAGTAAGCTGAAATGGCCACGTGGTTTCCACCCATTGAAAAGGTTGAAAAAATCTTGTGTACCGTCTAAAAATGTGGGCCCAAGTCTGTCTTCAAATGGTTATCAGTGGTCACCCTTGTCATAAGAGTTTTTCTCAAAAATTAACATTTAATATCATATATATTTTATGTGAGCCCTCTAATTCATAATATAACTAACGTGAGTATAAAACTATTTTTTCTCTAATACAATTAATATAAATATACAATGAAATTAGTGTGATAAAAACAAATACTCTTTTTGTTTTTATTTGTTTGTTCTATTTTCACTTGACATAAATTTATTAAAAAAGAGTAAAAAAGACATTTCAATTTTATAGTCTTAAATCAAAAATATATTATACTCTTTAATTTTGTGGTATTAAAATGTCACGTAAAAAATTAAAATTAAAAAATTACTAAAAATAAAAAAGATATGTTTTAAGAAATAAACTAAAAAACAATGTAAGATAAACAAATTGAAATTGAGTGAGTAGTATATTGATTTGAGATGAAAGAATAAAAAGTAATTTATTAAATTATAAATTTTAATTCATTATTTAATAGAGCATAAAAAGTATCACGACAAATTAGAATAAAATTGGTCATAATTATACAAAACAAAAACATCCAAACATTTTTTCTAAAATGCCAAGTGTATCCCAATATTGTGACATTTAATGTTGGATTCCATATTTTTCAATCATAATTATTCTTAAATATATGGAGTAATAATTAGTCTCATTTCAATGGTATATTAGTATAAATTTTTATTCCATTTATGATGTCAATTTTTTCTCCAAATTTACTCTATTTTATCATGTTTACTAAAAATGACTATTTTTATTTAAATAGTACTCCATTTTTTAAAAATCAAAATATAAATCATTAATTAGTTATTACTATTATTGATTAATTGATCTTTATATAATTATGAGTATTTGAAAGTTTATGATTATAAATATTTATTAATAAAAAGAATATAGATATATGTGATATATCAATGTGACAACTTAATATATTTCAATATTTTATTTATGAACTATGATTTGCTCATATATAAAGATTGTATGAGAATTGAAAAATTA
Source organism: Solanum piurae (assembly GCA_029582685.1). Lineage (NCBI taxonomy): Eukaryota > Viridiplantae > Streptophyta > Magnoliopsida > Solanales > Solanaceae > Solanum > Solanum piurae. The sequence goes on from JAJOOO010005142.1 coordinate 4,335, forward strand.
TAATAGTTTACACGATTCAAGCCTGATTTGTTTTAAATTTAAAATATTTTTATAAAGTATTAATGGAAGAAAACATCTTGATCATTCACGTGTTTACTTTCCTTTCAGTAATTGATCATATTCAACACAATCATTAATCTATAGCAATCATATATCAAAAGTTTATCATTTGCAAGATTTATTTCATTGCTTTCGAATTGGAAAACTTTTGTGAAGTTTGGTATGAAAATTAAGGTAACATTAGAATGACTAAGGGCAATATCGGTATTTCATATAATCAAGGCAAATTTGATATTTCATATTTATTTTAATAAAAAATTCTATAAGTCGATAATCATATATGTGGCTACATTATCAAAATTTAAGATTTAAAATTTTAAATATCTGTACTATATGTATATATGACTTTATTTTCTAATTCTAAAATTTAAATTCAAAAATATCTATGTACTATATAAATGTGGCCATATTTTTCTTCACATGTTATTATAAATTATATTACTATAAGTTATGAATTTTCTAGAAATCACACACAAGTTTGATATGATTTCTCTAGAAGTTACTTTTTAACACAAATAAATATATCCTTAGCTCACCCCTCATTTCACTCCCAACTTAAGTTTTCTCTACTCTCTCACCAAGTAAGTTCCTTTTTCTTTGCTCACCATTTTTTTCTCTTTTACTTTTTGTTCTTACTAAATTATTTATTTTCAGTGAAATGGATAATTTCTAACTTTTCTTTAGAAAATCACTATTGTTACTTTAACAGAATAGTGCAAATCTATTGAGGAATATATCTATTTGATATCATAGTATAAAGGAATATGTTTAGGACTGTTCATATTATTAATATTATTATTATTATAAGTTAAAAATTATAAGTTTAAAACAAATAAAAACAAACAGTGTGAGAATAAATGTCTTTAATGTAGGAAGACCTAAAGGAGTTAATTAGTCATTTAAATATGTAACCGTCCTTTGTATGAATGTCATATATGTTTTAATTTAGAATAAATAAATAGCAGAGTTTTGAGAATTTAGTGGACTGTGGATAATGTTTAATGCATTTGTATGTATCATTGAATGTTTTTTTTATACAAATAATGTACGTTTGTTTATTTCATGTGAAGTTGTCAAACACATTAGATTTTAGATTATTCTTATTCTAAATATTCACTGCCAAAGCAAACAGAGGAGACTGACAAACCACATCACTTCTTTATTCTCTTAAGCACTATCATAACAATGACATACGGAGCAATGTAAAAAAAAAATCGGCTCAAATTTGTTCCTACTTCAATTTCAACTGTGAACACATGCAATATACAAATAAATTGGGACAATACTCACAAAGACTATACAAGTACGTACTTCCTATTATGTCTATATATACATGATCAAATACTTTATCGATGTAACATGCTTACGATTAAGACAAAATTAATGAACATGATAACCCTAGAGCAGTTGCTATCCTTATAGATCTTAACAAATTAGTGAAGTCCTCTATGAAAGCTGTCCTCGACTTCTCTATGCTCGCAAAGCCACTACTAAAAACACTATATTTTAACTATTATTTGTACATAAAATTAGAATATGACTTAAGAATGACGAGAACAAAGCTCTTTAGCAAACAATACTATCCAGGTAAGCAAATTTTGACGATAAAAGACTATGCACAAAAGGGCATGTGACATGATTATTTCAGCAAGTTCTTTTACCTACTAACACATTAGTTTTCAGATCATTCTTACTCTAAATATTCACCGCCAAAGCAAACAGAGGAGACTGACAAATCACATCACCCTTTTGTTCTCTTAATGGTTATCATAACGACGACATACAGAGCAATGAAAACAAAATTTCGGCTCAAATTTGTTCATGTTTCAATTTCAACTGTAAACATATGTAAGATACAAACAAATTGGGGCAATACTCACAAAGACTTTCAAGTACGTATTTCCTATTATGTATATTGTTTAGGCATATATACGCATGATGAAAGACTTTATCGATAGAACATGTGTACGTTTCAGAAAAAATTATTGAACATGATTAAGCCTATGATTAAGCCTAGAAAAGTTGCTCTTCTTATATATCTTAACAAATTAGTGAAAGCCTATAATTTTTGCTATTATGAAAACACACTTATGAATACCAGTGATTGCATATAATCATTACACATCCATTTAGAGAAATATTATTCCTTCGAGGAAGTCTTTTTTTTTTTTTGATGAAGTAATGAATTCATTGATATGAGAAAAATTTCAGTATACATATACAAAAAAAAATACTTTAATTTAGTTTGTACCTATCCAGATTTCATGAGATACCATTGTTGAAAGTTATGAGTCATTTCTGTAAATGAATGACATCTTATGACTGTTGAGTGTGACTTTATAATAGAGCTTATTATGATTTGCAGCTCGCTCTCTTGCAAGTGCTGGTGTAGCTCCCTCTCCTTAATCTCAAATTCTACTGGGGAGTATCGTAATTGAGAGTAAGAGAAATTCTAATGACATACTTATCATGACATTTGTACTTCGGAATTTTTTATGTATTTATAAAAATAGTTTGACAATTTTATTATAGATTAACCCCTTTTTATTGTATAGCAACAATATTTGTTTATGATAATCAAACTATAAAATAAAAAAAGTCGTAATTATTCTTTTAAAATCATACACGTTGGGTCCGTGCATAGCACGGGCATTTCATATCTAGTAGTAATATTCAATGTTAAAAAACCTTGAATTTTATTCGTTAATAGAACTTTTAAAAAATAAAAATAACTATAAATACTGAACATTAATGTGATGAGACTTGTGGGGCCTGCATAAGTACATCAATAGTAACTCTTTTTTGCCTTTTTAGGCATTGAAAATGGCTCAATTATTCAATATATTTACCAAAGGCTATCACTGGGTTTATTGTAAAAAGGTGGAATAGAAGGGGTAAATGAGAGTTTGAAAAAGTACTGCAACCAAATGCATTACCAACACAATGACGTAATAGGAATGACGGTATGACCTGAGAGACCCTTGTACTTGGCGCTGTTTGTCAGTTGGATCCTCCTACTCACCAGTTTGCCAAATAAACACTTAAACTCCACGAAACACAATATTTTAAACCCTTTTCTCACATAATCTGTGGAAGTGTGATACACGCAGCTACACGTGGAACTCCACGCCATTATTTTTAGTAACACTTCATAACTTTTTTAAATATTTAATGACACATCAGAAATTTATTATTACAAAAGATAAATAATATTTTTATAAAGATGCAATTCCTCTCCCCCAATTCCCCACTTCATCGTCTTCTCCATTTCCACTCCTCATTCCTGAAAAATCAAACACAAAAATTCATTAGCCATTAGGTTTACTTGAGGATCTGTTCCATTTATTTTGAATCGATAAACTCAAATAACACAGAAATTTTAAATTGAAAAAAATGGTTTGTGAATAATCTAAGAAATATAATAGATCTTGAAAATTTTATATAAGAACATAAAAATGAAAATGGATTAGCTAGATGTTTCGGTAACTTTTTAATTTTTTTTTATGGTAATGGTGGCAGTTGTGAAGGGTACTGTTTATCGAAGAAGACAATGAAAAAAATAGAATGAGGTGGGTGTTGAAAACAAAGAAATAATGATGGATGAGTGGGTGAGTACTCATCTGAAAAAGAAGAAGAAAAGAGAAGGGGTGGGCTGGGGACTGAAGATGGAGAGAGAAGGGGTGAGTGGGGCAGAAGAAGAAGGTGAGATGATTTGAGTTTTTTTAAAAAAAAATAATATTATTATTGTTTTCTTGTGTTAATTTTAATATTTTAAATAGAAATATTGTAGTCACTTGCAACAAAACGCGTGTAGTCACGTAGTTGTCCAACTCAGTCAATTTAATGCCACATAAGTTTGGTCAATGGTCAGAGGAGTTCAAAAATAGAGTTTCATTGAGTTTAAGTATTCATTTGGCAAAGTAATGAATATAATGGTCCAACTGACAAATGGAGTCACGTACAGGGATTTTCCAGGTCATTCCGCCAATAGGAATTAAAGAAAATATTCTTCAACCACACCATTTTCAAAGCTAACTGTACAAATAATACAAGCATAATGAAAAGTACTAGAATTATATGGTAATTACTAAATTGTCCTAAAATGAAATGTTAATTCCAAGAAGCACACATGTTGTCCAATAGATGTGTGCTTTTTCACACTTATATATAGTAAAATAGAATAAATTGTCCCAAAATGAAATGTTAATTCCAAAAAGCACACATGTTGTCCAACAGGTGTATGCTTCTTCACACTTATATACTCCCTCCGTCCATGAAAACGACATGTCCAAAATATACTACATGTCTATTGTCTTGTTTTTAAATAATTTTTTTAATATACTGCGTACACTATCTATTTTATAATCTGATTAATTTAAATAGATTAACGTCAATAAATTTTATTTGAGAGTAAAGTATTTTCTATTAAATATAATTTGTTGTTATGACTGAAACTCGTAATCTTTTAATAAGAATGAATAAACAGTTACTATTTTAATTTACCACAAATATTGATACTTTGTATTTTCTGTTATCAATTCATTAGAGATAAAAATTCGGAATGGCTCTTGAAGACAAATGAGAGAAAAATAAAAAGAAAAAAAATGTGTAGCAGCCAAGATCAAGATATTTTGGCTTTTAAAGACTTGTCCTAGATCCATATTAAGTCCAATAAATTTTACGTCTGTCATTTTTTTCCCCATAGGTAAGCTAGCTAATTTTGTGGTTGAAGTTATTGTAAATCCTGTTCACAAGCATAACAAGGAGATAGCCTTAGAAACATAATCAATTGTTTTATGACTTGCAATTGTGTAATATATTTTATGAACACATGTTTGATGTAACTTGTGATGGTATGAGCATCTAGAGGGAACTCAATATTTAGTTAAGTTGTGCTGATAGATAAAATTAAATATAGAAAATCTTCTTGCTTTTGTTCACCCAGCTCTTGACGTGTGTTGACATCCAATTTTAACCCTCCATGATGCAGATTAATCATCGAGCTACTCCAATTTCAACGATTTAAAGTAAACAATTTTATTAAATTCAAAATATTTTCAAGTTATTTTTTAAGTAATTTTGCCATTTTAAATAATTTTGTTACTTTTAAATATTAAATATGTATATTTTAAAAACGCGTAAATAATCAGTATATTTTATGGAAATTCAAAAGTCATCTCAATAAGTTTTACTTTTGCTTAAGTATTTGGTTAATTATTCTATAATCAGGTTAATTATTTAGGCAAATACATACTACGAAATGCATTTAAAGAAACCAGAGGAGATAACTAATTCTAGTCTAGGTTTCATTCTTCCATTTTGCTTGCCATAAGTTCGTTTGAGGACGAGATTCAATCCAAATCTCTGGTTTGCAGTTCGTATTCGTGATTGTGTGGTAGAAGTTGTTGCTCTCCAAGCTCGTCACTGTTCCTATCGCTGCTCGTCAAGAGGTAAACAACTCGTGACCTTTTTATTTGTTTCGAATTTAATATGTCGGTTTGGAGTTCTGCTCTTTGTCAATTATGGTGTGAACCTATATGATATGTTTGAGTCTTAGTCGTTCTCTGTTGGGTTTTAAAAGGTGTGAATGAAAAATGAAGAGTTGCGACTTTTATGAAGAGTTGTGACTTTTATGAAAAGTTGTGACTTTTATGAAGAGTTGCGACTTTTATGAAAAGTTGTGACTTTTGTGAAAGGTTGTGACCTTTCCGAAAGATTGTGACTTTTCCAAAGGTTTGTGACCTTTCCGGTAAGGCACAATAAGAACCTTTTCACACTACCCTTTGTTTTCTATAAATTGAGAGATTTCCTCTCATTTTAAAAAAAAACAATTTTTTCTGGACTTCTGCTACTACTACTAAATATAGTATTCTAAGTGTACTTTAGTGCCGTTAAGTGGTTCGCTGACACTGTCACGCCCCGAGCCTACACCTCGGACGTGGCTGGCACTCGAGAACCATTGCTAGCCCCAAACGAACCCTTGACTTGACTTACTTACTTAGCGGAAGACATAATTCAACAAAGACAAGTCTGTGTAATAAACTGGAATGTTATAAATGAACATTCAACTGGCCATTAAGGCAAACTCAAGTCTTAACATAAGATAATGACAATGAAAAGACTAAAGAACTAACATCTGACTGTCTATGAAGCCTCTAAAACATTTGAGAAGGATGTCAGGACAAACCCCACGACATCCTAATGAACTAACAAAGTAACTGAAAGCAATAAAAGGAGCCCTCCGGAATGTAATGAGGCTCACCAACTGACTCTAGAGTGATCACTGGATCAACAATGCGCATGCCGATCCTAGTTACCTGTGTTTGCATCATAATAAGATGCAGGCCAACTGACATTAGTACATTAAATGTAGGAGTATGCGAGCTGGAATGCTAAACACAACATAGGCTTGAAAAGAATCTGAAGAACTTACCTGGCTCAACTCAACTCAACATAACTGAACTTATTAAAATATAAAGCAGTTTAAAACAAGTGCAATATAAAGAAAAGTTGTTTAAAACATGGTGTCAACTCTGTGTGTATGCAAAGATACATATAACTCTGAAATGTATATAAAAATACAATAAACTGTGTATAAAGAATACAATTACTTCTGTGGGAGTTACTCTAACTGACAAGCATCACGTACGAGCTATTGTGATGCTACAACGTTTTGCCTCACGCTGCCAGGGCTGTCCTATACCTTGCCGAGGGTATAGAACCTGAACTACTATGTGGATCCACTAGTCTATGCTAAAAAGCACTAAATGAATCATCTAAAAAGTATGACCCTTTTCTACCCATGATGGCTACATGGTTTATGGGGGCTGTGAGTTGTCTGAACTCTCCCGCATGTCGGTGCTCAATACTACTCCCAAAAATATGATATTAGCTCTTATGTTTAAAAACATACTTCTTTTTGTGATTTGAGATTAGTGCTCAGAAACTTAGCTCAAAGGCTATCTTGGAAATCAAAGTTTCCTCTCTTGCTTCATTTAGAAAGCGATTACTCTTTTCTGTAAACTAGCTCGAAGGCTCTTTGGAAATCGAGGTTTCCTTTCTTGTTTAAATGTGAAAACATTTTAAACCCTTTAGGAATACATAGTCCCCATATACTTTTGAAGAAATGAACTTCAAACTTTACTCTTTAATCTGTACTCAACTTGAACTTTAAGTCTTAAAATAAAGTTAAAACATTTGGAAAAGACTTTTGGAAAACTCTAAGAACTTCTCTTGACTTGACTCTTACTTCTCTTGACTTTGATCTTAACTTTCCTTGAATTGGATTATGGATTCAAGGTTCATGATCTCATGTTTATGGATGATTTCATGATGTTTAGATGTACCTTAGAGTGTTGGAGTCAACTAGAAAACATAGGTACATTGTTAAGGAACTAGTACGAAAGATTGGGGAAGAAATGGCGACCTTGGCGCTCTGAGAGGCTCGGGGCGCCAGAGCACAAACATCAGAGCTGAAGTTGTGGCGCTCTGGCTGGCGCGTCGCCCCAGAGCCCAAACCTCAGACTCTGAAGTGGGGCGCTCTGAGAGGCGCGGCGCCCCAAGCCCTTACCCAGAAAACTTCGAATTTTCTCCTTCGTTTCTCATCTCTAAACCCTCTAATTTCACTTAGTTCTTTCCCCAAACACTTAGAATCACTAATACCCTCAATATACAATAGATTCAGCTTAAAATTTCACTCGAAAACATGAATCAAATCATTAAGAAACTTCACCAACACAACCCATAGGAATTCAAATGAATTTCATCAAGAACTCAAAGTATTTACTTTCAAATCAAACATTATTTCACTGAATTGAATCATGATTGGCGCGTGGGTGAACTAACCCAACGCTATGTGATCTCACATACCTCGTAAAGATCACCCCTTGACGAAATCCACAAGTTAAACTCGACGATCTTGACGAATCTTGCTTTCTCTTTTCTTTTCTCCAAGCTCTAGCGTATTTTGGTAAAAGCGTAAGCTAATTTAATTCTGATTAGACCCTAACTTAATTACCAAAAACTAAATAAAATAATTGGGCAAGGAAAAGACCAAACTACCCTTTCAAAATCCGGATTGAACTTTCCTTATTCCAACAACCCAACTTCCAAAGAGAATAACTCACTCATACAAACTCGGAATCAAACAAACTCGGCGGCGTTGGAAAGATCATTCCAAGAGCGTTCCTACCATATCTGGAAGTACCTCTAACTCATTCTGAGCTAGAAGTTATGACCTTTTGAAGTTGGCCAAAATTCAACTTATTCTAACTTAACAAAATTTCCAGATTTTCATTCTTTCAAAAAAATGACTATTTCCAATTATTAGCTTCTTCCTAGTTATTTCAAATTGCGAGATGTTACATACACCGTGGTTTTAGTAGGGGCGTTCATGGTTTGAATAAAAATCGATTTTATTTGGGTTTGGTTTGGTTTTAGATTTTTGAAAATCGATAGTATTTGGTTTGGTTATGGTTTTATTCGAAAAAACTGAAGAAATAATCTAACCGACCTGATGAATTATATACATATATTTTATTAATATACATACTTAATATATTGTTTTTATAAACAATTTTAAAGATCTTATACATATTTTCATTAAAATTTCTTTATAATTTACTTATTGAAATAAACAATGCCCAAGATGAAACATTTATCTTATTGATTTCATGTATATGAGTGTCTATGACAATTCTTTGTGGGGCTGAAAATTTTATTGTCTCTTCCTTCTAGGCAATATAGTGAATTTAAAGCTTTAGTGATAGTAAATTTAGTGATCGAAAGTTCAGTAATTTAAGTCATTCTAACTATTTTTCGTTTTGAATGGATTGTTGTCACTTTTTTCACATTTTGAATGAATTATTTCTTTTATTTTTGTGTATGGTTAATAACCGAATAATCGAACCCAACCAAACCGAAACTGATAACCACCAATCCGATAAATGTATGTTATATTTGATTTGGTTTGGTTTGATAATTTAAAAACCGATTAAGATGGTTTGGTTTTGGTTTTGACCAATAACCGATCCAGACCGACCCGTGAACACCCCTAGGTTTTAGGTACCGATACACCGGTGAGTAAGATCGTTCTATTCTGGGAGGATATATTCCATTAACCTCGTGTACTTGAGGTGAATAATTTCCTTAAGGGGACACTGTGTATTCAGTGGGCTCGATTTTCTTTCTTTGAGAAAAATATTTTTATATTGTTTTTAATCTGTTTCTGATTCTATTTTCTCTACTAGTTTTAATTTTCTAGTTTGAAAATACTCTTTAAACTTTGTTGTTTCTTACCAAGTTCTTCAAAGTTTTGTTCTAAGTATCGTAGGAATACAAGATGAACAACAATCTTAAGAAAATTATTATACTGTTGGTATTTCTTGTATTCTACTGATTGAGAGAAACAGATCATGGATGTAAAAGATTACTGCATTACTTCTCCAGAATTCGGTGCTTTGTTTAGCAAGGTTGAAGTGAGAATGTACTAGAAGAATTTGTGGTATTTTGGTTAAAGATTACACCAGGTAACCTTCTTATTATTTATCTAAGGAGGAAAATAGTTTCTAAAAATTAACAGTTTTGATATTTATCATGTATGTCTTTGGAAAAAGATTTGCAAACCATATGATTTATGAATGAATTTTCCTTGGCAAAAAGTGTTGCCTTTAAAATTCTTTAGTTTACAAAATGAGAGATGCACTTTTTTTTCTATAAAATAGTATGCCAAAATGTTATAGTTGGAAGGCTACTTGAAAAGAAAAACATATCTATGTGATAATATAAGAATATGTTTAATTTTGTTTGCAGACTAAAAAACTTTTGTAGTTTTGTACTTTGGATAAATTAGACTATGCTATTGGTTTGAAGAATATGAAAACTTCACATAATAAGTCAATGTTGTACTTTTGACTTTCTTTAAACTTCATTGTTATATAGAAACAAATTGTACAATTTTTTTTTTGTCTTTATTGTTAGTATTCTAAATATTAAGTGGTATATCTATTTGTGGTAGAGAAAAAATACCAGTGACTTAGAGTTTGTGATTTTGTGCCTCTATGGAATGAACTTTGACATTGTGTAAAGATTGTCAAAGAGAATTGAAGCAGTATAGTTCTTTTGTAGAATAATATTTTCAAAAGAGGTTTCATGTTGCCAATGACACTTTGATAGCATGAGGGGGAAAAATATGTGGAAAAATTATTTTCAAATACTTGAAAAATATTTTTGAGATCATATTTAAAATGTGGGGGGTTCTATTCTTATGACAAAGATAAAATTAGACTTAGTATCGAATTTAAATTTGGAGCACAAAATATGAAATTCGATGATACTTTTGAATTATGTTAGACCCACAAAATTCTTGGAGTATATTTGATATTGTGGTCGTTGAGTTTCTCTTTTACTCGTATATGGTATGACTAGTATGAAACTACCATATTATATGTATACTTGTTCAAAATGATTGAGTTCTTTTATGAAAAAGTATCACTTAAAATGTTGTGACTTTTCATGAAAAGATATGTCTATTAAATATAACTATTTGTATAGACATGAATATTGGAGAATAGTCATTTGTCATGTTTTGTAAAAGAAGCATTTGGACTATATTGCCTTTATTGGACCAGATGAAACTCTATTCATGGGTAGTTCTATAACAATCAAATTGAAAGTTATGGAAAGGTCCTTCCGAAAAGAACATTTGACAAGGTGATGACTCTAAACAATGTTTGTATCACACAAAATTGTAAGAAATAGGAACAAAAGATTTGTGAGAAAAAGCTACCTCGCGGAGACCTTTTCAAACTCAATATTTTTATTTGTTCCTACTTGCTTGAGTCAAACTATTTGTGACATGAACACTTGGGGCATGTCAATTACAAAACCTTGTAAGGAAAACTGATCAACTTAGAAGTTTTGTCTAACTTTGAGTGCAATAAATAAAAATGTCAAGTTTGGGTGAAATCTAAGTATGCTGAACATTCTTATAAATCTGTTGAAAGGAATTCTAATTCCTTAGAATTGATTTACAGTGACATTTGTGATATGAAGTTAACACCATCTAGTGGTGGGAAAAATAATCTCATAACTTTCATTGACAATTGCATTAGAAACGACTATGTCTATTTGTTGAATGGTAAGGATGAAGCAACAGAAATGTCTACACAATATAATCTTGAAGTTGAAAATCAGTTGGGAAAAAGATAAAAAGTGATAGGGATAGAGAACATAAATCTCCTTTTGCAGAAATATGTTTGGAAAATGAATTTATCCATCAAACTATTGTCCTATTCACCTAAATCTAATGGAATTGTAGAATTGAAAAAAAATAAGCGAACTTTGAAGAAAATGATGGCTGCATTACTTATAAGTTCAGGTTTACCACAAGACTTGTGTGGAGGAACTATCCTTACTGCAAAAGGGAACAACAAAAAGTTTTGTCTTTTCAGAAAGAAAGCAATTTTGTTTGTTCAGGACACAATCTATTCCATATGAGAAATGGAAAGGAAGGAAATCCAACTTGAAATACTTCAAAGTGTGGAGGTGTCTAGCCAAAGTCCAAGTTCCTATTCCTAAAATGATTAAAATAGGACTTATGATTATGGACTGTAAAATTAGACTTGAGTAGTCTAGTGAAGGGTCGAAAAGACCTTGGAAAGAAAAAAAGAGAATGTACTTAATAAAGAGATTCAGAGGCGTAGTAAATGTCAAAGGACATCTACTTCCTTCGAATATGATTTTGTAACATTTCTTGTGTCTTCTGTTGACTCATCCTTCTGGAAAGATGGTGTCAATAGTGAGATTGATGCAATCTTGAGCAACCATTTTGGAAGTTAATTGATCTTCTTCTAGAAAATAAACCTTTGGGTTCAAAGTGAATCTTTAGAAGGAAAATGAAAGTCGATGGAACCGTTGGCAAATATAAAGCAAGACTTTTTGTCAAAGGCTTTAGACAAAAGCAAGGTCTTGATCTTATTGATATATACTCGTCAGTAACTAGAATTACACCCATTCGGATGTTAATATTATTAGTTATGGTATATGACCTCCAAATTCATCAAATGAATGTGAAAACAACTTTCTTAAATGGAGAATCGGAGGAAGAAATTTACTTGGAACAACCCGAGGGTTTTGTGGTTCTGGTAAAGAAAAGAAAGTGTGCGAACTTGTTAAGTCACTTTATGGACTAAAGCAAGCACCCAAACAATGACATAAGAAATTTGACCAAATCATGTTGGCAAATAGATTTAAGAATGATGAAAGTGATAAATGTGTTTACATTAAAATCACACGGTCATTGTTTGTTTGTAGTATTAATGACATGTTGATCATCAGTAGAGACACTAATGACATAAATGCTACTAAAGTGCTAGAAAACAAGTTTGATATGAAAGATCTTGGAGTTGCTGATGCGATCTTAAGTATAAGAATCCTTAGAACTCCATAATGTTTAGCATTGTTAAGGTCTCTGATTGTTGTTGGCAGAATACTTGCCATTTTAAAGCTTTGTTAGTTCACTGTTTGATCTGATCGGTTTTGTTCGAAATCATATGGTTACTAGTTTATTATGGTCTAGTCATTTTGGTTTGAATACCTTAGATAAAAATATTAATTTATTTATTAATGAAGCTTTATGCCTGCCTAATTTTGAAAATATTTTTCTTTAGTTGTTGAAAGTAATCAAAGTATCATTTGTGTTAATTTAAAATTTCAGGTAACATGCCTCTGTTCTTGTTTTAAGCTTAAAAATAAAAGCAGTCATTTTAAGTTTAGTTTATTCGACATCCTCTTGCATTAAATCATTGAGTCTTTACTTACTTATTTTCGTTTATTTGTATTGCATGTGGAACCTCCCCTCGAGTTCTCATGGACTCATCCTCTTCCTTTGCATTTCGAAAAGGGGCCACGAGGCCCAAAAAATCTTTTTTCGAGTCAACCAGCCATAAAAATCGTAGAACAGATCCCGGAAGCCCGTATACATGTTGTATACACTAAGAAATATAGGAATTGGAGCCGATATACAAGGATATACATCAATATACCCTAAGTGTTTATGCTGTGTATTGGGACAACTTTGGGCCAAAAGCCCACCCTTTATTTTGGAGTTGTATTTTGAGCAACTTTCACATATAGCAAACATAAAAATCATATTTGTATGCTATAGCTATAGTTTGCATAATTGTGCTGGCTATTAATATGTATATTTCGCTATACATATACAAAAGAAGCAATTGTATAATCTGTTTCGGTATACATATACAAAAGAATCAATTGTATAATCTGTGTTTGTATAAAGCGAGAAAGAGAGAAAGACAAAAGAAAACTGGGCAGGGGAAGCTTTGTATTTGTATAATCATAAGTGTATATGACGAAAATATATGTATTTATATTTGTATATACAATTTTCTCTTGCTTTATACAAACACAAACGCAATGTATACATTTGTGTTTGTATAAAGTGAGAGAGACGAGTGAGAGTGGCAAGCGAGATCTAGGAGAGTGGTGAGTGAGATCTGGGAGAGTGGAGAGAGAGGAACAAAAATATATGTATATATACAATTTTCTCTCGCTTTATACAAACACATTTTATACATTTGTGTTTGTATAAAAGCGAGAGAGGCGATGGAGGGAATGGCGAGCGAGAAACCTAGGGAGAGAGGCGAATGACAACAGTTTGCTACGGTTACAATTAAATCAAACCGTGGTTATGACATTTAAATTGAATTAATAGTTTACTATTATATATAATTTTTCTTTGTATTTTGTTACTTTGGGCCTAGCCTCCTTTTACCTTAATTATTATTATTATCTTGCTAGTCTAGGATAGGTGAAGATTGGGCCTAGAGCCCAATGAATAATCAGGATTGAGGCCCATTTCAAATTTTCAGCGAGATCTTTAGTTTAGGACATGAAAAGTGGGCAAAAGACCCAACAAATGAAATTAGGACCAAGTACTGGCCCAGGCGGATAGAAACAAGACTTGACCCCAAATTTCTTTCTTTGTTTTTAGGGAAAATTTTCAAAACAACAATATTTTAGCTTTTAGTGGGACTCCTTAGCAACAGTTTCATTATTTATTAAAAATGTCATTATTTTAGTTTGTTAAGGGATTAGTTATGTATTTTTTTTTATTAATTTGAAAGAATATAAATAATTAATAACAGAACAGAGAAAATCATGGAACAAAAAAATTCAAAAAAGGTAAAAAAGATTTTAAATACAAATTAGTTACGTTTCCATCTTTCTGTCAAGCATTCTTTTGCTTTCTTCTTAAGAATATAAAAAAAAAACTAAAATAATTTAGTTTGTCTTTCGAATCATTCATCTGATAACTTTCAAAGCTTCTTCAAGTTGAATATGGCATATTTTTGAAACGGAATTTTTCAAAATTGATGACTATAAATTTGTCGCATCTAGTGAACAATCGAAAAAAAATCAGATATTTTTTTTCGATTTTATTATTTGTTTGGATGAGATATTTGTATACGTCGAGTACAAGAGTGTTATTTTTTTCTGATTGAATCAGTGAAATCTTTGTATGTATTGAGATTTATAGCTTTTTTGTGTTATTTTGTATCCAAATTATGATGTGTAACGAATGAATTTTTTATTTTTTTAGTTTAGTACCTGTTTTTTCTGTTTGAATGCATACAATAATTTGTATCCCATTAAGTTAATGTAACTAATCGATCATGAACTATATGTTGAATACAACAATATATGAATACAAAAGTGAGATGAAAATACAAAGTGAGATTGAATATAAAGTTGTGAATACAAAAGAAATACTTTCTTCTTTTGAAATACAAAGTGACTTTGAAAGGTAAAATGCAAACTAATCGATCATGAACTATATGTTGAATACAACAATATATGAATACAAAAGTTAGATGAAAATACAAAGTTATACATACAAAGTGAGATTGAATATAAAGTTGTGAATACAAAAGAAATACTCTCTTCATTCGACATACAAAAGTGACTTTGAAAGGTAAAGTAGACACATAAAATACAAAACTTGTTGGTATACAATTAGGTTGAATACAAAACAAAAGAGAAATACAAACTTGTTCACATATAAATTGAGATTAAAATACAGAATGAATACCCAATAAAATACAAAATTGTTAGCATACAGTTAGGATGAATACAAATTAAGAAGGAAATACAAACATGTTGGTATACTAATTGAGATTGAAATACAATGTAAAAACAAAAAATGTAAAACTTTTTGATATATAGATAGAATGAATACACAATTAAACTGTTGATTCAGACATTGTAGACATACATATACTTTCTTTTATTCTAAAACCCTAAAAGCAAATATAAATGTATTAAAAATCAAACAAAATAAACATATGAATGGATTTGTAGATTTTAATAATTTTGAAATATTAAAAAGAAATCAGAAAAAAATTGTTTAATCGACTAAAAATCTGAAATACATAAACATTAGATGAATAGGTAAACAAACTTGCATAAAAATAAAAAAAGTTGAAGAATAAAAAACTTAAAACAATAACAAAAAGTATGAATTTAATTTTAAAAAATGTACTTCTCATGGTAATTCCCAAATAGTAATAGCATAGATTCTGCTCAACAAGGCTATAGGATATGAGAATATCATTTTCGGATAATAAAGCAATATGATTCTTTCGAAGAAAGACTCAAACTGCTAAAAAATCAACAAAAATGGCTTAATTTCTGATGATTTTTTCACATTTTGGGTTATGCGGCTATCAAATCAAACCCGCCCCAAATTCTAAAGTGAATCATCAGGTAATAGTCCGCAGACCTTACTCCAATGGACTATTTTCGATAAAAACTCGACTCCAAGAACAAAATATACATAACTAAGCAAACACAACTCAACAAATTAACTTAGAACAAAGAAAAAATGGAAGAGTTAGGTACCAGCAAAGCCGGCGATGGAAGAAGGTAAGGGACGATGTAAGGCTTTTATAGATCTGGATGGCGGCGTAAATTTGGGCTTTTTTCAATGGGAAAATTTTCAAAACAACAATATTTTAACTTTTAGAGAAAATTTCTTGAATTAAAAATATATTTTGATGAACAATTTGTGAGCACCTTTAAGAAAGAATCTGGAAACGTGAAAAAGGGATAGAAACGTGAAAGGTGAAGAAGGAAGGTTAATGGGTATTGGTAACTGATTGATTTAGAAGTTGGTCCAATATAGGACTGTTTTCATAAATAAAATTAATTTTAAATACTAAAATCTGAATACATATTATTTTCTAAAATATTGTCATTCTGACATTTTAAATAAATATTTTAAAGTGTTGTTATTTTAACTAAATATGTTAGGTATTATGACTTAATTGCTAATTTTCCCTTGTTTTTATTGTTTTATATTTGTTAATTTTTTTTTTATTTGCTATTAATTTTAAGGTTCCAAAATTTAATTCCCCAATGGATAACCATTCCGAATTAATTTTCTAAAATTAAGTAAGCACTTATTTTTCTACTTGACTTTAGAATATTTACTTAAATAATATCCTTATAATATTTCCCTTTCCCTTAAAAGCTGATTTTAAGTCTCATGTTTGTTTTCTCAATTTATTCAAGTATGCTTATCTCTTTTAAATAACTAGCCCAATATGTTAGTTATCGGATAACCGCGAGTTAGCGGATGTTTAAGATGCTTTCAAAACCTTCCTTAAGAATTAATATGAACCCCGAACCCCCTTTATATTATTTTCAATTGATTTAATGTCTTAATCTTTTGAAAAAAAATTAGTTTTCTTGATTTTCCTTTAAAAATTAAGTGACGACACTAAAACTCATTTTTTATTTAAATAAAACAACGTGAAGGAAGATATCCACAAGAGCATTTGTATTATGGCCGAAATAGTTGGACATTGCACTGCTAGAGATGCTAATCAATAAGGCTGGGATGTCACATGTCTGAATGTTCTTGACCAACTAGTTGAGTCTATTATGTACTAATTGACACAAGATACACGTAAGACGAACAAAATGCACATACGACACACGAGATGTTCACGTGATGCACACTGATACTATTTTTATCTAATATGCGTGCAATTCATGTGTTACATGTGCATTCTGTACGTCACACGTATATTTCATGCATCACACGTATATCTAGTACAACATATGTGTATCTCGTGCGTCCAATATGACTTATAACTTCAATCAACACGATATGATTTTTGAAGCAATTTTTAACATTCTTAGACCATCTCCAACCCTACTCTATTTTACTCTCCATTCTGTATATTTGGAGAGTAAAATAGAGAATTCCCTCTCCAATCACTCTCTATTTTTACCCTCTACTCTCCAATTATAGAGAGTTGAATAGTAGTTCTCCAAATTTGGAGAACTACTATTCATACTCTCTATTTCACTTTTTGAATATTATATTATTATTTCTACTATTTTGTAATTAACATATTATTTTTCATATAAGAGTATTAATTAAATCTCTAATATTCACAATTCTTTTCAAATGTAATATAACATTTTTAAAAATATTTTATTTTATATATACTACTTTCATCTCGAATTAATAATATTTTAAATATTTTTTTTAATTTTTGTCACTTTGTGATACAATTTGATGTTATTATTAATTTTCACTATAAAGAATGCACAAAATTTAAATGAATAAGATAAGAATTTTAATTTAAAAATATAATATATAACATAATAATTTAAATACAAGATAACATACAATACAATGCATAACATAATAATTTTAAAAATCACAAAAATAATTTAGTAATTCGGTAGGTCGTTTCTAGATTTAACGATATTCGAAAAAGGAATTAGTGTATGATTTAGAGAAGCTGTGGTTGTGATTGTGGTTGTGCTTGTTGATTTCTTTTTTTAATTATTCGTAGTTGTTCTTTAGAAATTTAGAATAAAATATAATTTAATATTAAATAAAAAATTTCAAAAATTAAAATTTTATATTACATGAAATTATATAGGATGATTATTTGGAAAAAAGAAAGAAAAGATTTATATTATGGAATAAGGAAAAAAAATGAAATAAAAATAATAATATAATATTGAGGAGAGAGAAGGAGATTCTTTTTTAGAGAGTAAAATAGAGAATTGGGTTGGAGTTGGTTATCTGAAAAAATAGAGAACTTTATATTTGGAGAGTAAAATAGAGGGTAGGATTGGAGATGCCCTTATACGCACACTTCTATTAAATTTATCGAATCTAAAACATAACTATATAGCAGCGATAAACATACCTGTAGGCAGACCGTGCGCGCTCCAAATCACTTTGCCGGAGCTTTTTCTTTCCGAACGACCGTTGAATGTTGTCACCCTATCAAATATAGGATCACAACGTTAGTACGGTCGTTTTGACACTAAAATCGCAAGAAATGGAGACAAACTGAATTTCGGGGTCAAAACGGGAAAAGTGGGACCCGCACTGGAAATTCTGAAATTAACCTGAAAAATAGGTTCTAAACAGTTCCCCAAACTCATGTTCCAAAATATAATACAATTTGGGGCTCGGAACAGTCCTAACACGAACATGCAACGAAAAACCCAAAATTACACTAAAAGGAGCAACAATAGCAGCAGCTATTTACAAGAAATTTCCAGAAACGAGGGTCCAACTGCTGAAACCAACCACACCACAATGATACTCACCAAAAACCCCACAATAGAGGCTTTTGAATCACCAAATTCGGACCTAAAATGGCCAAAAAATCATCTTCTAAAATTTCCCAAAAATTGAGCTCGAAAATGAGCTATGGCAGAAACTAAATCATAATTTTTATCTCCAACGAAGCTTCAAATACGAATTCCAACCACGCCAACACGCTCTCCTAGAAAAACCACTCAATATAGCCCCAAGAATCTCTAAAGTAGGACTTGAAATGAGAGAGTTATGAAGTTGAGAAATGAGGCTGAAATGAGGCTTTTAAAAGACGAATCTGGTCGCTAAAAATCCCAAAATCTGGTCGCTAAAAGGGCTGCACCAGATTTCCGCTTTTCCTATTTTTAAGCTCTCCGATGGGGTGCTTCAAATTCGTTCGGTACCCCGTGCACGCAAACGAGATATGCAACCATACCAAAATTGATAATCCGGACTCAATGACAGTCGAGATTTCCATATGAGGTCATCCTGACAAAAAGTGGGTCCCACACCCAAACGTCATTTTAAGTCAAAAACCACAAAAGGACTCAAAAAAATATTGGAAACCTCCGGACACAAAATAAGGGTCGATCTAGACCAAACTCAACATTCCAAAGCTAACCGCGCTGACGGAATTCTCATTCGAGCGTGTTTAATCAGAATGTTGACTAAAGTCAAACTTAGGGTTAAACTTAAAGTTAAAACGCCTAATCGCACCGACTCACACTGAAAACCTCGGGTGTCATGTCGACCATGCTAATAGCAAAAAATGACCCTTCCAGAGTTAATGAAATCGTCAGAATTGGATTCCGATGTCATCTTCTTGAACTTTTGATAAAAAATTATCGTTCAAGGTTCATAAGCACCAAAAATAATAAACTCGCACAATAACCAAACGAACGACCAGGTGACCGAACTGTCAGTCCCAGCAAGTCATAAATTACTTCGGATCGCTACAGGAACGCTCTAAACGACAACAGAAGGCAAAACACAGAAATGACTAGGAGGGTCATTACAATATCCACTACTAAAAAGGACTTTCATCCGCAAAAGTAAGGGTCAAGAAGTACTTGAAGGCTCAAACAAGCCGAGAAACTGCTCTCGCATCACCTGCTCGATCTCCCAGGTAGCCTCCTCGACTGGACGATGCCTCCAACGGACCTTAACAACAGAAATGGCTCTCGAGCGCAATCTCTTCACATCTCTGGCTAGAATGGTAACTGGCTCCTTTACAAATGTCAAAAAGTCATCCAACTCAACTGCATCATACTGGAGCACATGGGACTCATCAGGAACATACCGACGCATAATCGAGACTTGGAAAACCGAGTGGATGGCTGAAAATGCTGGAGGTAGGGCCAACTCATAAGCAACCTCCCCAACTGTCCAGAGTATCTCAAAAGGCCCAATGTACCTGGGGCTAAGGTTCCCCCGCCTCCTAAACCTCATCACGCCCTTTATGGGCGACACACGGAGGAATACCCGATCACCAACAGAGAATCTCAAAGGTCGAAGCCTTCGATCCGCATAACTCTGGTGCCTACTCTGAGCCGTCCTGAGTCTTTCCTGAATCACTCACCTAGTCCAACACCTCCTGAATCAAATCCATACCCCGCGGCCTAAGCTCTGTAGACTCAAACCAACCCACTGGAGATCGACAACGCCTTCCATACAAGGCCTCGAAAGGGGCCATCTGAATGCTAGAATGGTAGCTGCTGTTATACGCAAACTCCGCCAAAGGTAAGAACTGGTCCCAATGACCACCAAACTCCAAAACACAAGCCCGCAACATGTGCTCAAGGACTTGAATAGTACACTCTGACTGACCATCAGTCTGCGGGTGGAAAGTTGTGCTAAGGTCAACCCGGGTGCCCAACTCATTCTGAAAGGTCCTCCAAAAGATAGACGTGAATTGAGAGCCCCGATCTGATATAATAGAAAATGGTATCCCATGAAGTCGAACCACCTCCCGAATGTAGATACGAGCCAACCTCTCGGTGCTAAATAAAGACTGAACAGGAAGGAAATGTGTTGACTTGGTCAATCGATCAACGATGACCCAAATGCTATCAATACCTCTAGAAGTCCGCGGTAGGCCAGCCACAAAATCCATAGTAATGCGATCCCACTTCCACTCCAGAATAGGTAATCTCTGAAACTCACCACCAGGCCTCAAATGCTCGGTCTTTACCTGCTGGCAGCACAAGCAACGGGAAACAAAGTCAGCAATATCTCTCCTCATTCCACACCAGTAATGCTGCCTCAAATCACGATACATCTTCGCTGTGCCCGGATGGATAAAGTATCTAGACTCATGGGCCTCACAAAGTATCAATCGTATCAAATCCCCAACTCTCGGAACACAGATGCAGCCGACGAATCTCAATGCTCCATAATGGATCTAAGGTAGCCTGACCATTATCACCTGCTAACACTTGATCTCTAAGGGCCACCAATGCCTCATCCTCAAACTGACAACCATGGATCCTATCAAGCAAAGAAGACTGAACTCTATATAGGCCAAGATGCGTCTAGAATCTGAGATATCCAACCGAACCATGCAATTGGCTAAGAACTGAATGTCCAAAGCCAAGGGTCTCTCCTCAATAAATAAGAAGGCTAGACTACCCATACTCACAGCCTTCCGGCTCAAGGCGTCCGCTACCACATTCGCATTGCCCGAATGATAGAGAATAGAGAGGTTGTAGTCCTTCAGGAGCTCAATCCAACGACGCTGCCTCAAATTAAGGTCCCTCTGGCTCATGATGTACTGCAGACTCCTATGATCGGTATAGATCTCACATCGAACTCCATACAAGTAGTGCCTCAAAATCTTAAGTGCGAAAGCTACCGCCGCCAACCCCAAGTCATGGGTGGGGTAGTTGCGCTTATGGATCTTAAGATACCTTCACGCATAATCAATAACCCGGCCTTGCTACATCAATACACAACCCAAACCAATGCCGGATGCGTCACAATAAACTGTGAAGCCTTTGCCTTCAACTGGAAGAGTCAATATAAGAGCGGTGGCCAATAACTCCTTGAGCCTCAAAAAGCTCACCTCACATTCCTCTGACCAAACAAATGGAACATCAACACGATTCAATCGAGTCAGAGGTGCTGCCAATGTAGAGAAACCCTCCACAAATCACCTGTAGTAGCCTGCTAGTCCGACGAAGCTACGAATCTCAGTAACTGAGGTGGGCCTAGCCCAATCACGAATAGCTTAATCTTCATCGGATCTACCATAATTCCCTCTTTGGACACAACGTCCCCCAAGAATGCTATAGAGTCTAACCAAAACTGGAACTTTGAGAACTTGGCATAAAGCCGTTGATTTCTGAAAGTCTGGAGCACAACTCTCAAATGCTGCTAACGATCACCCCTACTCCGCGAGTATATCAAAATGTCATCAATCAAGACTATGATGAAGGAATCAAGATAAGGCTTGAACACGTACGTCCTTAAGTCCATAAAGGCAGCTGGGGTATTAGTCAACCCAAATGACATCACCAAGAACTCATAATGGCCATAACGGGTCGTAAATGTAGTCTTAGGGATGTACGCTGCCCTAATACTCAACTTGTGGTAACCGGACCTCAAATCAATCTTAGAGAACACTGAAGCTCCATGTAGCTGGTCAAATAGGTCATCAATCCTAGGCAGAGGATATCGATTCTTCACCGTCACTTTATTCAACTGCCTATAGTCAATGCACATGCGCATCGTACCATCCTTCTTCTTTACAAAAAGAACGGGAGTGCCCCAAGGTGATACACTAGGTCTGATAAATCCTTTACCCAAGAGATCCTGAAGCTTAACACTAAGATCTTTGAGCTCTGTAGGAGCCATCCGATATGGCAGAATAGAAATAGGCCGAGTACCCGACTCAAGCTCAATTGGAAAATCAATATTACGCTCTGGGGGTAGGCTAGGTAGGTCGATAGGAAACATATCTAAGAAGTCACGAACAACAGGAACTGACTTAACCGGAGGGACCTCCCTACTTACATCACGCACATAGGCCAAATATGATAAGCATCTGCTAGCCACTAGCCTTGTAGCCCGAATAAAAGAGATAACCCCAACTGGTGTGCTACTATGAGATCCCTGCCACACCACCGGCGGAATACCAAGAATGGCTAAGGTAACAGTCTTAGAGAAGCAATCTAAAATAACGTGATAAGGGGATAGCCTGTCCATGCCCAGAATCACGTTGAAATTAACCATGTCAAGCAATATACAGTTAGCCCGGGTGTCACGCCTCTGAATAGTAACTAAGCAAGATTGAAATACTCGATCCACTACTAAAGACTCACCCATGGGGGTCGACACACGCAACGTCGCTACCAGAGGCTCAAAAATCATACTCAAGCAAGAGGTATAGTAAACAGAAACATACGAAAAAGTAGAGCCCAGATCAAATAAAGCCAAGGCGGACTGCTGGCATAAAATAATCGTGCCTATGATCACATCGTCTGATGCCTCAGCCTCCGCCCTCGCTGGAGCTGTATAGAAATTACTATGTCTGCCTCTGCCCCTACCATCAAACCTACCACCTGACCTGCCTCCCCGGGGACCACCCCATATACCCTGATGACCACCTCTACGGTCCTGACCCTGACCACTGCCTCTAGCTGGAGGTGCTGGTAAAGCTAGGGGAGTTGCCTGAGGAGCGGGATCAATCCGACTATGTTGAGGGTAGTCCCTGACCCAATGACTCATCTCACCACACTCATAGCAGCTATGCCAAGGGCGACTCCCAGAAAAATGACCACCATGACCTGAAGAACCCGACTGAAACACCTCATAGCCCTGACTCAAACTGGCCTCTCTCTAACCACCATCTGATGCCTGAAGAGAGGCCTGGGTAGGCCGACTAGACTGATCCTGTCAAAATCGTTGTCTGGTCCTGTTATGATAATCCCTAGACCTATGGTGGGAGCCACTGTAGCTGCCCTCATGCCTAGCCCTCTTCTCGCTGCCCCCTTGGGTCTCACGACGAAGATGCTTCATAGTACTGGCATGGTCAACCACGTCTAAAAAGGATAGACCCGCATAAACCAAGGACTGGGTCTCAAGCCAAAGCTGTAATCTCAACCCACAGACAAAACACCTAACCTTATCCTCCTCTGTAGATAATATCATCTCTGCATGACGGGAAAGCGCGTGGAACCTAGTCTCGTACTCTGCCACTGACATGGAGCCTTGCTCCAACCTGCAGAACTGATCCCTGAGGTGGTCTCTGATGCTACGAGGGATAAACTTGGCCAAGAAGGTTTCAGAAAACTCATCCCATGACACCGGTGGAGATCCAACTGGCCTGGCCTGCATGAACGTGTGCCACCATTGCCTGGCGGGCCCATCTAGCTGGTAAGTAATGAAGTCGGCCCCTCTAGACTCCACTAGACCCAACGTTCAAAGCCTCTCACGGCAAGTAGTAAGAAACTCGTGGGCATCCTTATCCACATCCCCAGAAAACCTCGATAGTGTCAATGTTTGAAACACACCAAGCATCTTCGAGCGGCATAGGTCTGTCCGCTGCCAAGGGATGTACTCCTTCAGTTGGTACCTGGACCTGAGGTTCCCTCTTTGTAGGTTGATCCTGCGGTACTGGTGCTGGTGTGGTTGTGGCGGGTGGTTGCTGCATACCCCTAAGCACAACCAAGAGTTGTGCAATAGCGACCTGGAGATCTGGAGTCAGAACTGGTCTGGGTGGTGGTTGGGTTGGCCCCAGCGCCACCGGCAGAGCTGGTATATGAGCTGCTGGAGGGTCCGCTACTGGCTCTGGATCCTCTTCTCTCTCTCGGGCTGGTGCGGTGGCCCAATCTCGACTTAGGGGTCGACGTCTACCCCAAGCTGGGGCTGTGTATGCAGGCTTGGGTGCATCACCCCCGACCGCGCCACCTCGCGAGCGAACCATCATGCGAAAGAGTGAAACAAGTGAGATTTCAAGGAACCAATAAGACACACGCTCCACGAAAGTGAAACAAAAGAGGAAATCTTTCTAAAGACATCCTGTAGCCTCCCAAGATAAGTTACAGACGTCTCCGCACCTATCCGCAGGACTCTACTAAATGTTAGCTCTGTACAACTGAGACAGATGAACTTGGGGTTCTGAAACAAACTTGTCATGACCCAATTTCTCAAGTAATGATGGCACCTACTATACCCCACCAGTAGGTAGGCCAACCCGTAACCTAGAACATCAAGTAATGAGCATAAGGGTACAAACTAGCGAAAAAAATAATCTAAACAAAGACAACAAGGCGGAACAAGCCAAAATAAATATATACAGAAATCCCTCCCAGAACCTGGAAGTCACTAGTACAGAGCTATCTATTAAAAAGTACAAGTCCCAAAAGTGGACCACAACAAAGTGTGTCTCAAAAGCAACAAGACTACTTAAAACAAAAGAAGGAGACAGAACAAACCCAAAATGCTAAGTGCTCACCCTCATCACCGAGTCACAGATGCAAAGAAATGCAAGAACCAATAACCGCTGGGAACTGGTACTGGGACCTGCATCATGAAATAGATGCAGAGTGTAGCATGAATACCAAAACAACAGGTACTCAGTAGGCATCAAAGGCCGACTGAGCAAAAAAGGGTAAAAAAAATAAGAAAAGATAGAATCTAGACACATAGATGTCAAAGAGGATATGAAAATAAAGCACACGAACATACCAGAAATAAATTAAAGTACAACTAAACTAAACCTGACTGGATCCCATAAGCTTAGAAGGTACACTCGTGCGCAAGTTTAAATAAAACCTGAATGAACCCCCATAATCCCGACACATACACGAAATAGCTAAGTCTATTGAGAAAGAAGAAAATCGGGCTCCCAGCCCAAAGTAACCAATATAATCCATCAGACTCCACCCACCCAGCAGTGCACTCCCAGCCCAGCTAGAAATAGTGACCCTAGGGGGCACCCAACCGTACAGTCCACTCCCAGCCTAGCTAGAAAGAGGGACCCGAGGGTGAGGTAGATATCGCGAGTCGTCCTACCATGAAATCAGCTCCCAACCCAGCTAAAAAGAGCGACCCGAGGACAACCAGCCAACAACACACTCCCAGCCCAGTTAGAAAGAGAGGCCCGAGGGCGATCACCGAAATCACTGAGTTTACCCAGCCATCGATACATTCCCAGCCCAGCTAGAATGAACGACCCCGAGGGTGATGGTATCTCCAATCGGATCCAATCTAGCAACAACCATCGTGGAAGGCCGTCCACTCTAAGAAATCACAGAAAAGGCTCCAAGCCTATACTATCTCAATCCCACGCCTTTAGTGATGTACTGAACCTTCGAGAATGCGTCGGAACCGAAGAATTAGAGGGAGAAGATACAGAACTGTAGCAAGTAGCGATAGCGCCTAATCTAAGGCTCAAACTATCAGACTCAAGTCTGATACTCCAGTCTACAAGGAGCTAAGTCATCTGAACGTCGTCGACAGAAAGTCAAGGCTATCCAGCCCACACGGGTCATAAGTCTTAGGCAATGCTAGACAAACCTAGACTAAGAACATCATGCTCACGGTTAAGGATGAACAAGCATACAACACATAACATCCAAGCATACAATAACATTTAGCACATAAGCATGCAATCTACTAAACCGGTTAACATGGTACTACACCCGAAATATTGTCAATCGATCCTAACATAAGGTATCTAATCAAAGTAAAGTAGGAAACTGACACCCACCCCCAATTCACTATAGTCGACATGCTTTTACATAATTAAGCTCAATCTAATAGAAAGGAGGTCGTAGCCTACCTGTAGGCCGATCGCGCGCGTTCTGAATCACTTTGCCGAAGCTTTTCCTTCCTGAATGACTTTTGAACGATGTCACTCTATCAAATATATGATCACAACATTAGTACGGTCGTTTTGACACTAAAATCGCAAGAAACGGAGACGAACCAATTTCGGGGTCAAAACAGAGAAGGTGGGACCCACACTGGAAATTCCCGAATTAACCCCAAAAATAGGTTCGAAATACCTTCCCGAATTTCTGTTCCAAATTGAAACACAATTCGGGACTCGAAACAGTCCCAACATGAACATGCAACGAAAAACCCAAAATTACACTAAAAAAGAGCAACAATGGCAACAACTATTTACACGAAATTACCAGAAACGAGGGTCCAACTGCTGAAACCAACCACACCACGATGATCCTCACAAAAACCTCACAATCTAGGCTCTTGAATTACTAAATTAGGACCTAAAATGGCCAAGAAATCATCTTTCAAATTTCCCAAAAATTAAGCTCGAAAATGAGCTATGATAGCAGTTAAATCATAATTCTTACCTCCAATGAAGCTTTACATACGAATTCCAACTACGCCAACGCGTTCTCCTCGAAAACCCACTCAAAATAGCCCCAAGAATCCCTAAAGTTGGACTTGAAATGAGAGAGTTATTAAGGTTTGAAGTTGAGAAATGAGGTTGAAATAAGGCTTTTAATAGACGAATCTGGTCGCTAAAAATCTCAAAATTGGGTCGCTAAAAGGGCTACACCAAATTTTGATTTTCCTATTTTTCAAGCTCTCCGACGGGGCGCTTCGAACTCGTTTGGAACCCCGTGCGCACAAACAAGATATGCAACCATACAAAAATTGTTATTCCGGACTAAATGGCGCAGTCGAAATTTCCATATGAGGTCATCTTGACAAAAAGTGGGCCCCACACCCAAATGTCATTTTAAGTCAAAAACCACAAAAGGGTTCAGAAAAAATCGAAAACCTCGGGACACAAAAAAAGGGTCAATCTAGACCAAACTCGACATTCTAGAGCTAACCACGCTGACAAAATTCTCATTCATGCACGTTTACTCAGAATGTTGACTAAAAGTCAAACTTAGCCTTAAACTTAAAGTAAAAATGCCCAATCGCACCGACTCACTGAAAACCTCGGGAGTCATGCCGACCATGCTACTAGCCTTAAATGACCCTTCTGGAGCTGATGGAATCATCAAAATTGGATTCTGATGTCATATTCTTGAACTTTTGATCGAAAATGATCGTTCAAGGTTCATAAGCTCCAAAAACACTAAACTCGCACAATAACCAAAAGAACGACCAGGTGACCGAACTGTCAGTCCCAGCTAGTCATAAATGACTTGGGGTCGCTACAGGAATGATCTAAACGACACACAGAAGGTAAAACACAGAAATGACCAGGAGGGTCATTACATCCCTGTGTGGGTTTTTCTTATGTATTTGGCGATTATTTTCCCGTGTGGGCTTGTTTTTATTGTATCTCAGTACTTCTTTCAAATGATCCCTGCGTGGGCCTTTCCTATTATATTTCTCATTTATTCCCAATTTTCCCCCGTTTGTTGTCGCTTTTTGAACCTTATATATATATGCAAATTTTTTTCCAAGGTAATGAAATGGTTTAATTCTTCACATACTTCTTTCAATTACGCTAGGCCTACCCTTGGCATAAAGGGTCCCCCACTTGTTTAGGACGCGTGATATTTGCTTGTGTGCTTCAACCGTTTATGTGATATTGTTGCTTTGAATGAGGACATTTTAGTCCACCCCTTTCCAATAAATTTCTGAAAATCTTCACAAGCCACTATCTCAATGTTCGACCAAAATATTCTCCGAGCCTTAAGTTTCTCAGTCAAAATTAAATTCCACTACCAAATCCTAAAACATCACTCTATCATCTCAAGAAAGTTTGAATTGTCCCTAAGATGGACAAAATCCATAATGATGAGGTTGAACTGACTGAGGAAGAATTGATGTTGAAACTGCACCAGATCAACCAGGATATACGAGTGGTCGAGGAAAGGACTATAAAAGTACACTTTTCCACTGTAGTCGTATTAGCCAAAAGCTCTGCAATAGACATGGAGATTGCAGCCAAAAAGATAAGATTGACTATGGTGGACGAAGAGATAGCTAGGACACTGAAGAAGAAAAAAGAGACAACACTTGAGACACAGATGCTACGCGAAAAAAATACCTTTTCCTTAATGAAGAGGTTAATGTTACCACTCTCGAAGACATTAAACCTGAAGTTGCTGAAAGGAAACCCAAGGAAGAAGTTGGTGACATGACTCCTTTCTTTGGATGATTGAAATAAAGGGATGAAAAGATCACCCTCCAAGCATAATGTCAAAACCATAGCGTGGGGGGAAGAACTCGTTTCATGTGCTCTCATTTACGAGACTCTTGAGGCCTTAGGCATCCTGAATCCCTTCGAGGGGCTCACTTCCTAGGTTGAACCTGAAGACGCACATAAGACATGTGCTTATCACAAAAACCAAAAAGGGCACACTACAGATGAATGTGTGGAGTTGAGGACTACGATCCATGACCTTATCAACATCGATAAAATAAGCTATATGTGGGGTGCCCATACTATCCTTACTTGTGACCAACGTGAGCCTGGTATGCCGGTCTCATAGCGTACTTTGTTTTGATATCACTACTTCACACCTTTTGTAGATTCGTGGTGGAGTATCTACTTTAAGTTGGTTCGAGGCGGGATCCTAACCCCTACCAAAAAGAAGGCAAGAGTGGTCTCTACGAGGTGAAAACATTGAAGCTTGCCCTTATCACTATAGCGGGGATAACAACATTGAAAAGTGCCTCTCATTCTGTTACGATGTGGAGTCACTGATCAACAAAGGAAGGATCCAAGTCAAGTATCCTCCCCGTTATCGTTGAAGATGCAGACAAAAGAAAAATTTGGTTGTTCGGAAGAAGAAGCCTTTCAAGGCCCGTCCCCTATCCTTTTAAAACTTTGCTATAATTGTCTATATATTTCATTTCAAAAATGATATTTTAGCTAATTGTATGAAATTTTGCGGCTAACAATATTTGTGGCAGAATTTTCATTCCGTAGATATAATAATTGCCACACAAATAGTAATGTATATATATATATTATTTCATTTTCATGGCAATTCAAGAAAATCTTTTGCTACAATTTATATCTTGTGACTATAAAGTATATACTTTTAGCCATGAAATGTTGAATTTGTAGCTAGACATATACTCCTATATATAATTGCAACGTATTAAGAGCATGACTAAAATATTTCACTTTTTGTAGCAAATAATGATTTTTTAGCTATAGTGATATCTATTTCATGGCTATAGGTATGAATTTTTAGTTACAATATAAAAGTATTTGTGGCAAATACTTAATTCATAGCTATGAATATTTTAATCTGTGACTAAATATGAGTACTATTGCCACGGACTAAACCATAGAAATAGCCATAAAATTAAAGTTCGCATGGCAAATAAATTAACTTTTTTTGTTACAATACAACATCTTGTGGCTATAATATAAAGATAGCTACAAATTTTATTAATCCTGGCACAAGAATAAAATTACTTGCTATAAGTATATTATTCGTGGCAAAACCTTTTTTACATCGCAGCTACACCATAATTTTTTTGTAGCAATAAGTATAAGTACTTAGCCACGGGCCATGTAAAGTTTGTAGCTAACTATTAGCCACGCTAGATATTGTTACGAAAAAAGTATTGTAGCTAAAGTGTTTAGCCACGAAAAATTTAATAATTAGCTACAAAATAATTTATAGCAATATATGCCTTGTTTTGTAGTGATCATTCTACAAAGAAACGTGTAGTTCACATCAACAAACGCTGAGAGATGCAGCAAGAAGACCTTAGCTCAACATAAGTCAACCTTCCTGATTCACTAGTGTCAAAATCAAATGAACAAATTTCTGCTTATTTAAATCAATCTGTGTTACTCGTGGGTTAACATGTCCTCAAACAAAGCAATTTTTATGTGTTTATATGCCTTCTATGTGATTTATTGTATCATGTTGTCATGAATTAAAACTAACAGATTTGACTTTGAGTTATTTTTCTTCTACAAGTACTTAGAACTGTTCTGTGTCGATAAGCTGGCTGAACATCCGTACTTTACAGGATCAAAAGCCCCCAAAGATTCCTTCCCCGCTCAGAATTCTCGAAAAGGAAAAGCAACAATGGGTGACAACAATGATGGGATTGGCCTAACTGAGGTTGTTGTATTTCAGTGGCAGTCCTCTGCCGCTGAACAAAATGAATTGATTATGCAACATATGCAACAAATTGCAGATTTTAAGGTTGAGATGCAGATGAAACAGGATTTACCGAATCAAGTTTTCGTTGTCAACCCTCCAAGCAAGGAAGGCCTCCACTTCATTTACCTCTTCCGAATTCAAGTACAAAATATGTCCAAAACCCACCCTCTAAACCCGCTCAAAATCCCCCCATCATTGATATAACAGCCTCAAATACCCATCACGCCTCTTCTTCCTAACAAGCACCACCTTACCCTCAAAATACCAACTTTTAAACCTTCCCTCCTCCTCAAAATGCCAAAATGTTAACAATCCACAAACCTTTTCCCATCACTAAAATCAACATACCAACTCCCAAACATTCCACAAAATTACCAATCCCCTCAAAATACCCAAAATCCCTCCATTGTTCCACCCTTGCCTTAAAAGACTACTTTCCAAATCCCAATCCTAAATGAACCCTATGCCAACTGTTCCAAACTTGATTACTATGATGAACAAGAGAGAGAGTGGAGGGCAAAGGAAGAGGTAACCAAGTTGAATATGAAAGAAGAGATCAGGAAAGCCATGAAGGAGTTGCACTATATTCTTGAGGTTGTTGGGTTGAGTTACGAGGATCTATGCATCCATCCGAATCTGGACCTCCCAAAAGGGTTTAAAGTGCCAAAATTTGACATTTTAGGAGGAACATGGAATCCTTTAGTGCACCTGAGGACCTATTGCGACCAGCTAGTGGGAGCTGGAAGGAATGAAGCTTTGCTACTGCGTCTCTTTAGCCGAAGTCTAAATAGAGAAGCACTAGAATGATTTACGTCTCAAGAAACGAAGTAATGGCCTAGCTGGAATGCATCGGCAATGGATTTTATCAAACGATTCGCCTAAATATAGAGATCGTTCATGATCTCTATTCCTTAGAGAAGATCAAGCAGAAATTGACCGAAAGTTACAGAGAATATGCGTATATATAGAGAAAGGAGACAGCTAGGGTTCAACTTCCTATGTTTGAAAAAGAGATTGTTGAAGTATTTGTGCGTGTTCAAGAATCCGAATATTATAATATGATTATGTTGCTCATCGGAGAAAAATTAGAAGAGATAGTCAAGGTTGGTAAGACTATGAAGATGGACTAAGAATTGAGAAAATTACCCGCGTTGCTGCCTCGTATGGATCTTCGAGATTGTTGAAGAAGAAGAGAGAAGACATGTCTTTTATTTCCTATGCATCCGAGGGAAAGAAACACTCTAGGTAATCTTCACCGCACAAAGGTCGTTTCCAACCTTCACAGAGTTCATACCCGACTTGTTATGTCCAGGCAGGTTATCAAAGCCCTCCTTCGAATTACCAAAATACCCTTCTTCCTGTTTACCGAATGTGTGCATGCCATTCTACCAGTGTTGGGCATGATACTGAGGACTGTATCAATCTAAAGCACAAGATCTAGGATTTGATCGACCAGAAAGTGGTCACTTTATAGACCGACACACCCAATGTTAACAGTAATCCTCTGCCGAATCATGGAGGTGTCATTATCAATATGATAGAGGATGAGTGGTGAGTTACAAAGGCGATAGTTACGATTGCTCTTGATAAACTTGAAAAAGTTGTGGGTTCTTTATGCAAAAAAGAGAAGAAGGAATTTGTGATTATGACACCCGATAAAGTTGTTGCTCTAGTACCAAGAGAAGTTCCTGCTCGAGAGAAGTTTGCGATCGAAACGACTGCCACTTAAGGCATGATCAGACCTGGAAGGTGGTTCACATCGGAAGAATTGGCACGATGGGGAGGGAGGACACAAAAAAGATCAATCAGTGAGGCCGAGACAGAAGAGTTCTGGAGGAAAATGCAACCAAAATATTATTCAATTGTTAAGCATCTGAAGAAAACACCGGATCAAATATTTGTGTGGGCATTATTGATGAGCTCACAACTACATATGTAAGCCCTCATGAAAGCTTTGGACGACACTTATGTACTCGTTACACATAGTGATAATATGGCGGCAATGATTAACCAAGTAATTCGGGGGGCACCACATCAGCTTCTGTGACGAAGAGCTACCCTTTGAAGGCACAATGCACCATAAGACTCTACCTGTGACTATTAAGTGTCGGGACAAGATTATAAATCATGTCTTGATTGATGACAGGTTTGGTCTCAATATATATCCACTCTCAACTATGAATAAGTTAAACTTTGACTTAGGAAAGGTTCGCCAGAACCAAGTCAATGTAAGGGCTTTTGATGGAGGACAAATAGATACGTTGGGAGCAGTGAATTTGGAAATTCAAGTAGGTCCTGCAAAAATTAGTGTGGAATTTCAGGTACAGGATATCAACACCAGTTACAACTTGCTCCTAGGAAGACTGTGGATTCATATGGCCGGGGTTGTGCCTTCCATCCTCCATTAGTTGATGAAGTTCATCTGGAATGACCATGAATTGGTCATTTATGGTGAAGGAAGCTATACTAATGACTATGCACCGATTGTTGGAGAAGTCTCCATAGGTTGTGATTTCTACACGGTGGAGCTGGTAAATGCCACCGGTGATGATTTGGCTCCACAGTCCCTTATGCCTTCAGTCTATAAGATGATAGCCATTGTCATTCTCTGGAGAGGTTTCGAACCAGGTTTCTTATTGGGGAAGCATTTTCAAGGAATCGTTGAGCCTATTCAAATTCCCTCCAGAGGAGCAAAGTTTGGTTTGGGATACGTCCCTACAGATGATGATGAGGCAGAAATGATGAACAAGAACGCCGATCAAGCATTATCAAGGCTGATACCTCACTTGTACCAGTCATTTCGAGTGCGAGATTATGTCAATGATGGTGGTCTCGGGGAAGGAATTTGGGGCCTTTTCGAGAAAGTTGGCACAATCATCGAGGAAGTGGCCGAGACATTGGGTTTCCGTGATGCTGAGCCGGAGGAGCAAGTGCCAAATTGGACCTCCACGCCATTATTGATTCCCCATTAATCTTGGTAGAAAGGACATGTGTTTATGCTTGTTTTAAAAAATGGTGGTAGTCTGGAAAAGGCCTGAGACCCACCCTTTATGCAAATTTTACTTGTTTAAGTTTTTTAATTCTCCCGTGACGTTTTAAGAAGGCTAAATGGCCCTTGGCCATGACCAAAGTTTTTGCCCATTTCTAGTTTAAATGAAACGCCTCTCTTATAAATTTTTTTATTTATTTACTTATCTTTTTATAGTTTACTCATCTAACTTTGTTTGTTTATGATTTCAGTAATGCTAATTTAAAACCTGCCAATATCATGTTATGTCACGAGCTGAACAAATAAATGAGGCAGATGATGATGAATGTGAAGACTCTGAAGATGATACTGCGATATATATATATATATATATATATACATATATAGTGCTAGACTCAACTAGTTGGCCAAGAACATTCAGAACGTGTGACATTTCAGCCTTATTGATTAGCATCTCTAGTAGTGCAATGTCCAACTAATTTGTCCATAATACAAATACTCTTGCGGATACTTCCTTCACGTTGTTTTATTAAAAAAGAAATGGGTTTTACAGTCGCCACTTAATTTTTTTAAAAAAATTCAGAAAACTAATTTTTTTTCAAAAGATTAAGACAGTAAATCAATTGAAAATAATATAAAGGAGGTTCGGGGTTCATATTAATTTTTTAGGAAGGTTTTGAAAGCACATAAAACATCCGCTAACTTTCGATTATCCGGTAACTAACATATTTGACTAATTATTTAAAAGAGATAAGCATACTTGAATAAATTAGAAAACAAAGAACATGAGACTTAAAATCAATTTTTAGGGGAGAGGGAAATGTTATAAGGATATTATTTAAATAAAATATTCTAAATATTCTAAAGTCAAGTAGAAAAATAAGTGCTTACTTAATTTTAGAAAATTATTTCGGAATGGTTATTCTTTGGGGAATTAACTTTTGAAACCTTAAAATTATTAGCAAATAATAAAAAATTAGAAAAATATAAACAATAAAAATAAAGAAAGAAATTTGGGCCCAAGTCTGGTTTATGTCCGTCTGTGCTAGTACTTGAGCCTAATTTCATTTTTGGGCCTTTGGCCCACTTTTCCTGTTCTAGACTAAAGATCTTGCTGAAAATTTGAAATGGGCCTCAATCTTGATTTCTCATTGGGGTCTAGATGAAGATTGGGCCTAGAGCCCAATGAAAAATCAGGATTGAGGCCCATTTCAAATTTACAGCAAGATCTTTAGTTTAGAACAGGAAAAGTGGGCCAAAGGCCGAAAAATAAATTTAGGCCCAAGTACTGGCCCAGACGGACATAAACCAGACTTGGGCCCAAATTTCTTTCTTTATTGTTATTATTTTACATTTGTTTAATTTTTTATTATTTGCTACAAATTTTAAGGTTCTAAAATTTATTTCCCCAAAGGATAACCATTCCGAATTAAATTTCTAAAATTAAGTAATCACTTATTTTTCTACTTGACTTTAAATATTTAGAATATTTTATTTAAATAATATCCTTATAAGATTTTCCTCTCCTCTAAAAAATGATTTTAAGTCTCATGTTTGTTTGTTTCCTAATTTATTCAAGTATGCTTATCTCTTTTAAATAATTAGTCAAATA
The DNA here is from genome assembly GCA_029582685.1 of Solanum piurae. Taxonomy (NCBI): domain Eukaryota; kingdom Viridiplantae; phylum Streptophyta; class Magnoliopsida; order Solanales; family Solanaceae; genus Solanum; species Solanum piurae. The sequence continues at coordinate 39,716 of JAJOOO010005142.1, forward strand.
TGTTAGTTACCGGATAACCACAAGTTAGCGGATGTTTTATGTGCTTTCAAAACCTTCCTAAAACATTAATATGAACCCCGAACCTTTTTATATTATTTTCAATTGATTTACTGTCTTAATATTTTGAAAAGAATAGTTTTTTTTTAATTTTCCTTTATAAATTAAGTGGCGACTCTAAAACCCATTTCTATTTAAATAAAACAACGTGAAGGAAGATATCCACAAGAGCATTTGTATTATGGCCGAATTAGTTGGACATTGCACTGCCAGAGATGCTAATCAATAACGCTGAAATGTCATACGTTCAGAATGTTCTTGACCAACTAGTTAAGTCTACCACTATATATATATATATATATTTATACTTCACGTGGATGTATAAAAATATATATCTGATTTTAAAAGATATGTTATGTACTAATTGACACAAGATACACTTAAGACGAACAAAATGCACATACGACACATGAGATGTACATGTGATGCACGCTGATACTATTTTTATCTAATATACTTGGGAAATTACTTTAAGGATTAAATTTTGGCCACCAGCTATATTACGTGCATTTTGTGTGTCACATGTGTATCTCGTGCGTTATATGCGTGCAATTCATGTGTTACATGTGCATTATGTACGTCACACATATATTTCATGCATCATATGTATATCTAGTACAACATATGTGTTTCTCGTGTGTCCAATATGACTTATAACTTCAATCAACACGAAATGTGAGTTTTTGAAGCAATTTTAAACATTCTTATACGCACACTGTAATTAAATTTATCAAATCTAAAACATAAGTATATAGCGGCGATAACCATCAAGAAGATTTGAAAACAAAAAAATTAGTGAAACTATCACATTATTTCACACTAAGGCAAGAAATGTTCTTTAATGAACTTCGAATATAAGCTAATTTCAAGGAAATAATATGATCAAGAAAACTAAAATTATATAAAATTAATTTTACCGGTCTAAAATACTTGACAGCTAAAAAGTTGAAACTCATTGAAAGGAAGTAGAAAAAATGAAATAAGGTCATCTCTTTTCTTCTTAATTCATCAATAATAACGACTCTAAACAGACAGTAATAACTGAAACTCCTTCCTAGTTCATGTATTTCTATCTTACACCATATGAAATGAGAGAAAATTTGCACTTCTTCAATGGCCTTCTAAGGGGAATGATCCATGAGGTCCTCCAGCATGGCCCATTTTTTTGACTGAGTTGCAAAATTCAGGTGAGCTTACAATGTTTCCTTGCATGTCTTGCAATATTGTTGGATATGTGCCTCATTTTTTCGGGAAATTTTAATTTCTCACTGTTTTAAAGCTGTCATATAGTGTTTAAACAATAATATACCAAAAAGAATTTGTGGTTCAAAGCTTCGAATTTTGTGGTAGATTATTTAAGATAGTCCTAGAATGACCGGTTTAAACAACATACATATAGTTGGTACTATGCATCAACTTATGTTGTAATGGCTTCAAGACAATGATTTCAGTGGACAAATTCTTGATACAATTGGTGATTTGAATTCCTTGAAGAATCTTAGTTTAGATGAAAATCAACTCATTGGTTTGATTCCAGAAGGATTGGTAAATCTAAACTTGACTATGTTAGACTTGAGCGATAATATGCTAATAAGTCTTATCCCACAGTTTAGAGTTTCTAGCTAATGCTATATATTCCTCAATTTCTTTCAGTTAATTCAATTCCCCGTGGTATTACTTGTGCTCCTCAAGTTAACACACTATTAGATCGTCTCAATGGTTGGAATTATACGGTCAAACTTGCTTTAGAATAGTCCGATAATGATATATGTACATTTCATTGGCATAAGGAATCAGTTGCAACCCTAAAAGTCAGGTTATAGTAGTAGTTAATCTACAAGGCAAGAACTTGATGAAGCTTATTCAAAAGGAAATAGTTTGCACGGTCCAGTTCCAACAAACATACCAGAGCTCAATTTTTGAGATTGTTGAACTTAAGTGGAAACAATTTTGATCTACTGTTGCCAAAATTCAAGGATAGTGTGAAAGTCATCACAGATGTATATGCTCATCTTGTTGGTAAAGTAACTATGGCGGCTACCAAATGATCATTATAGTTGTGAGTGTAGTTTTTCTGGTCTTAGTTTTTTCCACTTTTTTATATTTCATGAGTAGGAAAACGCGAGAAGAATAGAAGAAGATCCCAAGATGTGCACTACAAATAGTGGAAACCATGTCAATTCAACCCAAGATATTCGAATGCTAACCAATAATTTTGCATCCGAGAATGAGCTTGATCATGATGGCTTTGGAGTTGTTTCCAAAGGTGTTACTAAAGATGAAATTCAATTTGCACTGAAGAGAATAAAATCTGTGATTATCAATTGAAAAATTGAATTAATATCATGCAGAATTAGATATGCTTTTCAAGGTTTGACATTGCCATTGATTAGTTTCACTCTTGGGTTACTCCATTGAAGGAAATGAGAGGGTTTTGATATATGAATTTATCCCAAAGGGAACTTTGAGTAGACATATTTTTCTCTGGGAAGCCTGAACTTAGAGCCTTCATTATAGATAAAGAGAATTTGTATTATGGTTGAATTAGTTGGACACACAACTCTTGACGTGAAAGAAGATATCCACAAGTGCATTTGTATTATGACTGAATTAGTTGGACATTGCACTGTCAGAGATCCTAATCAATAAACCTGAAATGCCATACGTTGGACTTGGACAATACTCACCCCAATGCCTTGCAATTGATAATCACAAATTCTATTCTCTTCACTACAATTTGAATTCCATCTTTAGTTACACCTTTGTAAGCACCTCCAAATCCACCACGACCAAGCTCATTCTCTGGTGTAAAATTATTGGTTACTCTGCAAAGATCTTGGTTGAAAAAGACAAGGTTTCCATTCTTTGAAATGAGAAGGTTTCCACTACATGTGTTACAAGTTCATTTCTTGCGTCACACGTGTATTTTATGCGTTACATGTGTGCATTATGTGTGTTACACGTGCATTATGTGCGTCACATGTGTATCTCCTGCATTACACGTGAATTTTGTGCATCATATGTGCATCTCATGTGTTACAAGCGTGGAATTTATGTGTTACACGTGCATTCTGTACGTCACTGATATATCGTGAGTTTACGGTATTTTTAATACATTTCACTTAAGTGTTATATGTGTCTAGGTCCATTTTGTATTAGAACTAATGATTATTGTGCTATATTTGGAGGAAATAGACTTACACGAGGTTGGGAGAGATAACAACTGAAATTCTGCAGAAGGAGTCACCTACGAACCATAGGTCCAGTCACGCTCTATAGGTTGGTGGCGTAGATAGAGCATCAGGGAAGTCTTGACCAAGTGTGGAACCACGGTGACCATTGACGGACCGTAGGTCGACCTACGGGCCGTCCTGCATGTCCGTCATTTGAATCAGAAAGTCTGAGTTCCAGTACCTGATGAAAAGTTCTAAGTGTGGAGCAACAATAGAGGATCCACGAACCGTAGGTTAACCTACGGTCCGTTCTGCAGGTCCGTCGTTTGCATCAGAAATTTGAATGTTCCAACCTCCGGGGAAAAGTTCTAAGTCTTGGGCTACGAAAAGGACCTACAGACTGTAGGTCGATCCACTGTCCGTAGGTCAGTCTCGTCGATTGAAGCCACGTCCAACAACTTTCTTTCCTTATTTCATTTTCTTTATGTTTAGGACAATATTTTCTATAAATAGGGTATGTAAACCTCGGTTTTGGGGGTTAGCTACTATTGTTTAACTTTAGTTCTTGGTGTGTTCTTGGGAATTAACTTGCAAACATTAGTAATTTGATTTCCTATTTTCGGTTTATAAAGATTTTCGCTTTGAATTTAAATTGGAGATTCTGTGTTTCTTCTACTCATTACGTAAGTTCATGAATTCTTCTTCTAAAAATATGAATTGTGTTCTTACTAGCATGGGTAACTAAATCCACAACTAGGGTTGTGGGAACCATGAACGATTAACATAGTATGAATAGTAACTAAGTAATTCTTGAATAGTGTTGTTGCATGCATTGTTAATTCTTTCATTTAGAAGTCTTTTTAATGGTGGCCAACGTTTGAATTCGCCTTGTTGCTAGTTGCCGGACCAAGGAGGTAGTTAATAAGAAAAGAATTATCAAAATAGATTTAGTGTGATACTATCTAACAATCTAATGTCAATTGGTGCGAGAGTAAAAACTAAGCCATACATTGATGTGATGTCTAATAAAAATTCTTCTGGCTATTGGTGAGAAACAGGGTGTCTCCAACACAGGCAGACAATGTTCTTACTTGGGACCGCGCAGTTATGGTGGCAGCCCTAGTTGTTGGGTTTGAGATGGATTTTGCCCACATGATTATTACGGAGATTCACGAGAGGGCCTTCAAGGCCACCACCACCACCTACCCCTTCCCATGCCTCATTGTTCAGCTGTGCAGGGATACTGGAGTGCTGGTTTGGTATTGTGATAAATTTATTCTGGCGACCAACACCTTGGATATAGGCCTGATTCGAGATGAGGCCAATGTGGCTTCACCACGCAGAGAGCCGTAGGTTGAGGTTCCACCACTGGGAGAAGACTTAGTTGTAGATGTAGATCAGATGCAGGGTGAGGATCCTGCCCCTACTGAGGATGCCCTGACTTCCTATTCTTCGGCCACCAGTCAGGCCCCTAGCGCCTCCAGAGCCACTCACTCTTCAAGGTCTGTTGCCGTGCCCTTAGCTCGATTCCAAGAGCTCGAGACACAAATGGCTACCCTACTGCAGCTTATGAGACCATAGATGGAGCATGCTATAGCGAGTCAGAGGCTAGGATAGAGCAGTTGACAGGGCACATGATGGATCAGAAGATCCAGGCCGTTAATAAGCGCCTGGATGCTTTTGAGTTGAGAGTCCTAGAGAGGCAGGCTCCGACTGATGATGTGACCACTCTCCGGAAGAAGGTAGAGTGCCTCTGTGCTGATATTACTGGACTTCTTGTTCCTCCAGAGACTAAGCCCGAGTCCGCCTCCACTGCACCGGTTGATAATACAGTGGTGGATGCATTTTTTGGAGATGAGATGCTGCTGCATGTTCCTTCCTTCCATGCTCGGAAGCACCCCCGCTCTAGTCGGACTTCTGATGACACTGAGACTGGGAGAGCTCGCAAGAGGGAGTGCCAAATATTGAAACAGCTCGGAGGGCATCCATAGTTGATGAGGAGATGCGCCAACAGCGGGCTAGGGAGGTAGGAGTTGGTGCCTCTAGCAGTGTGAGCACTACTGATGGGGCGATGAGGGTTGATGTGCGCACTACTGATGGTGCGGTGAGATCTACTGGAAGCACTACTGAGGGTGCTGAGACGGTTGATGCGGGCACTACTGAGGATGAATCGATTATTGATCTAGCGGGCTTCGGGAAACCGAACCCACCCGCTTGTTGATAGGTCTTCCGCGCTATGCGCCACATGTTTGCTTCACCTGATCCTTTATTCTTTACTTTTTGTGCATTGGGGACAATTGCATTCTATTTTGTTGGGGGTGGGGTAAATGGATTGTGAGTGATAGGGTGAAGTCTGAGTAACCCAACTCATAATCCTCTCTTGGGTTTTTCTTGCCTGTGTTCTTTTCCCTCAAGAGACTGTGTTTCTGTTGAACCGGCATGTGTAGGAATGTATGTGTAGGGGTAGTGAAAAACAAAAGCATGATGGCTTGAAAGAAAAGCATGATAAAAATGATCCATGTCTAAAAATGTTGTTGAATTGTGTTGAATCTTTAGTCTTGATCAGTTGAAAGTGTTGGATCTAAATGTGACATGATACGAACCGATTTAACCTCATGTCTTAAGCTAAAAACTTGAATTGGGTAATCTGATAATGAAACAAAGTGCCAAAAGTGTGAGGATACGTGAATGTTCAGATAGTTTTGTGGCAATCTTAAACTTGCCCCGTTGGTCCTGCTAGGATAATCTAGGCTAGAAGTGGGAAGTGATCATAGGCCACTGTTCAAATTAGTACACTTAAGCCTAAAATGATCTAACCAAATGGTAGCATTATTCCCTTTTGATCCAAATATTTGAGCCTAAAATTGACCATTTCTTTTGTCACCTTCCCTTAAAATATTGTCTTGGTCCCGGTCCCTCCTTGGCCATGTGCAGCTTGACTTAGGCCAAAAGCCTAAGTTGAGGGTGGTTAATCCAAAAGTTATCTTGATCTTGGCCCTGGTCCGACATCGGACATTGTGCACCTCAACTAAAGCATAAGTTGAGGGTGGCTATGAAAGAGGAAACCAAATGAAAAAAAGAGTTTGAAAAGAGTTTAGTGTTGAAAAGAGAAAAATAAAGAAAGAGGATGTGACTTTGTGAGAAAAAGGCAAAAGAATGTGATAAGTGAAAGTGTGACAAGAAATAAAGAAATATAAAGTGAAAGAAAAAGAAGAAAGTGAAAAAGAAAAGATAAACAAGTGTCACAAAGTCAAAAGTCGCATCCTTGGTTGAAAAGAGAAGGGAAAGAAAATGGGATGAAAGGTTGCCAAAAGTAGGTCAAAGAAGAGGTAAAACGCCAATGTAATATCAAGGAGGGCAGAAAGTTACTAAAGAGTACCCAAATGTACCACACCTGACCCTGAGCGTACGTTACAAGCTAAAGAAAGGCCTATAGTGATCCTAGCAACTAGTTTGGAGAGTCTAAGCAGTGAAAATAAGGGCAAGCCTATGGTATTGAGCACTAACTGTACTTGAAGTCACTTCTGAGCGTGAGTGTTGAATAAATCCTAAAACTCTAAAATTCATATCTTCTGTGTGAAAAAGGATTTCGTTTGAAGTGATGGCACTAGTGACATTGTCAGAAAGTTGGTACCTTGGTGATTATGAAAAAAGTGTATGTTGTGTGTCTATTGGTCGATCCTTGTCATATTTTGATCCGCATGAGTTAGCTTGTTGAGGCTAAGAGAAACGATTTGCACTAGAAAAGAGAGTTGGGATAGAAAGCCATGTGATTGCTTGAGTTTGAATGTATGCTTCTACACAAGTGTCGTTTAGAGTCTTAGTGCGTCGCTTGAGGACAAACAACGAATTTAAGTTGAGGGTGTTGATATACCGTGAGTTTACGGTATTTTTAATACATTTCACTAAAGAGTTGTATGTGTCTAGGGCCATTTTGTATTAGAACTAATGATTATTGTGCTATATTTGCAGGAAATAGACTTGGACGAGGTTGAGAGAGACAACAACTGAAATTCTGCAGAAGAAGTCACCTACGGAGGTGACCTATGGACCGTAGGTCCAGTCACGCTCCGTAGGTTGGTGGTGTAAATGGAGCATCAGGGAAGTTTTGACCAAGTGTGGAACCACGGTGACTATTGACGAACCGTATGTCAACCTACGTGCCATCCTACATGTTCGTCATTTTTATCAGAAAGTCTGAGTTCCAGTACCTGATGAAAAGTTCTAAGTGTGGAGCCACGAGAGGGGACCAACGGACCGTATTCTGCAGGTCCGTCGTTTGCATCAGAAAGTTGAAGGTTCCAACCTCCGTGGAAAAGTTCTAAGTCTTGGGCTACGGAAGGGAGATTGAGGCCTTGTCCAGCTTTCCTTATTTTGTTTCCTTTTTGTTTAGTACAATATTTTCTATAAATAGGATATGTGAACCTCGTTTTTGGGGGGTAGCTAATATTGTTTAACTTTAGTTCTTGGTGTGTTCTTGGGAATTAACTTGCAAACATTAGCAATTTGATTTTCTATTTTCGGTTTATAAAGATTTTGGGTTTCTTTTACTCATTACATAAGTTCATGAATTCTTCTTCTAAAAATATGAATTGTGTTCTTACTAGCATGGGTAACTAAATCCACAACTAGGGTTGTGGGAACCATGAACGATTAACATAGTATGAATAGTAACTAAGTAATTCTTGAATAGTGTTGTTGCATGCATTGTTAATTCTTTCATTTAGAAGTCTTTTTAATGGTGGCCAACGTTTGAATTCGCCTTGTTGCTAGTTGCCGGACCAAGGAGGTAGTTAATAAGAAAAGAATTATCAAAATAGATTTAGTGTGATACTATCTAACAATCTAATGTCAATTGGTGCGAGAGTAAAAACTAAGCCATACATTGATGTGATGTCTAATATGAGGTAAAGATAAGGGTTAGTAAATTATACACACGTAGCCGGACCAAGGTGCGGGGTGAAAT
>JAJOOO010005143.1:0-15074 GCA_029582685.1 Solanum piurae
TTTTTTTTTTTTTTTTACAAAATCGCTGCTGTGGCAGCGATTTTTAATAAAAAAAAAAAAAAAAAATTTTTAGACGAAATCGCTGCCACAGCAGCGATTTTGTCATTTTGTCAGAGGAAAATCGCTGCGTCAGCAACGATTTTACCCTTTTGGTTAAAAAAAAAAGTGATGTGCCCTTTTGGAATTTTTGACAATTTTTTTTGCCCTTTAGGCTCCGGACTAAGTTTTCAATGCTATATATGAATTGATGTTGGATATTTAACGAACTAATTAGACTGTTCTTATTAAAAGAAGGTTCCACACCCTGATATATATATATTGGAATTAGACATTTTTTAACTCCACCGATCGAGTTTGGTAAATTCAAGAATTTTCTGCTCTTGTTCTATCTTGTTTTACACCTTCCACTTCACAAATACTTTAAGAATTAAGGTGTTTGGGCAGTGAATCTGCTTTTAATTTAATAGGGAAGAAAGAGTTTTTCTGTTATTTGGAAAAAAATAAAAATTTCAGTTTCTTAAACTAAGTTGAAACAAAAGTATAAAATTATTTTTTCAATATGAAAGTACCCTTACCATTTATACATATTTATCAATATATTCATGACTAATTAATTACTATTCCCTCCGTCCCATTTTATATGAGGTAATTTAACTCGGCAATGAGTTTAAGAAAGATAGGAAGACTTTTAAAACTTGTGGTCCAAAATGAATGATAAAAAATTGTGTGGTTGTAATTATTTTATTAAGGGTAAAATAGATATTTTATAGTTAAATTGTTACTTAATATAGAAATATGTCATTCTTTTTTTAACGGACTAAATAAGAAAGTAAGTCACATAAATTAGGACATAGGGATAGCATATATCATATGTTTGGTTTAGTTTTTTACACAAACAATTCTTTATTTTATTTTACATTTTATATATTATTAATTTATGTTTAATATGTGGAATAAAATTTTAAATTATTTGGGGTTTAACTTTTTAATATATTCAAATCATCATGTTAATATTATATCAATATTTCATATTTTCTTTGATTAGTCTACGCATAATATTGATTGAAAATTTGCAATATGTACTTTTAATAAATAAAAATAAAAATTAAATTATTTTTAATAATAGATATTAAAATATTTTTCTCGATAAAATAATATTATTATTGTTTAAAAAGCATTGATAAATGTTCTTTTTCGTAATTTGACTCTCAAAAATATTTAAATCTTTTTAAAATCGAACGCAAAACACTTTTCAAATTATAATTATTTTTAAAAATAACTTTTGTGAAAAATTATTTGATAAAAATGGTTATAGCACTACATCAAAAATGATCATAGGCGGCAATTAATATTCTTTGTATATGTCCCTAAAGTCTTTAGAGACATTGGTTCTAATGATACTTAGCTAATGCCAGTAAAGACTTTAGCATTCTTTATTAATGTCAATATTTATTGTGCTAAAAGTTATTTTTGTTATAGTGTAAAACTAAACCGTTTTTAGTCGTTTGGCCAAAAGAGGCTAGAATTCACCTTTGATTAATTTGATTGGTTAGAATATATTTGTTCGCACATTTTGGTACTAATAATATAATTGGTTGATTAATTTGACTAGACATGCAATACCACTTGAACATGTCATGATTTCATTTGCTGTCTATTTGATTTTAACACACCATGTTACTTGTCACGTGCTATGAGATTGTCCTTTTTGATGAAGTAACACCCTATTGGATCATGGGCTTGTGGGCTCATTTTGTGAAGTAGAGGTGTCTATTTGCTCATTATGAAAAAATCCATCGCAATGTTCGTCAATATAGTATAACTAGGAACCCAATTTTGCTGTGGATGGTATAAGTAATTAACAAGCACTATTTGACTGCATCATTAAAAAAAATTAAAAGAAAAAAACGCTTCTTGTATTGATTAGTTTATTCAGGAAACACGAATTACTAGATTTTTTTTTATGTTGTAACAGGAATGTCATGTTGAAACTAATAACTTAGCTATGTTAATGATAAATAAAAGGGAAAAGGCATACGTTTTTCTTTGAACTTATGCCGAAAAGTCAGTTACACGCTTGAACTATTGTGGCGACCTATTACACACCTTATCTTGTTCAAAGTGATATTAATACCCCTTTCGAAGACAATCTCAGTTTTGTGTAAAAAAAGTGTTGTACACGCGTTTTCACACATAAATAATATTATTTTAAATTTTTAAAACCTTTTTTCTTGATATTTTCTTTAACTTTTGCAAAAATTAAAAACTTGGGCATCTTCCTTCTCTCACCATACATATCTCTTTTTAAAATCTATTTTTTCTTTCTTCTCCATTCTTCATAAATTGATGGAAAAGATAAAAACTTGAAGAGAAAATAGGAGTCAAAGTTGATTATGAAGTTTAGAGATGTTGACAGTGGTGATAGGCGATGGGCAACACCATTATGACCGATGGAACAAATAAAAATTTTAAGATCTGTAAAATTCTTTAAAAATCTTGATAAGTATATATGTAATTCATTAGTATTTTTTGTGTGTAATTTGATTAATCAAATATGCTATTGATGATATGTGACATAAAAATAACATTGTGATTATTGTTGGTAGTTCTCCGGCGAGAATAGAGAAGACAAAAATTGAAAAATCATTTTCTTCGGTAAAATTTAGACAATATAATCATGAATTTATGCATAAATGTCATAAAATTTTCAATAGAAATCATCATCTTTCTCATGAATCTTTTTCGGTAATCTTCTTCGGTGAATCCTCCGGCGAGTTCAAACAAAAAAATCATGAACTTTAAGTTGAAAATTATTGACTTTTCGATGAAAGTCATCATCTTCTCCACCGTTTCTATTTTTAAGAGTTCAATTTTATGGGTAGAGTGTTGGATGTGCTTCCATCAAACAATCAATGACGACAAATGCAGTGATTCCTTAAGAAGAAGAACTCAAAATAAAGAAAAATGAAAAAGCTTTAAAGAAATTGGGGCCACCAATAAAAAGACTAAAAAAAGAAAAATGAAATAATTAATATATTAAAAATTATAATACATAATTATATGACCAATAAAATAGTGTCATGTGTTGAAATTCATCATTTTAACATATAATTTTTTCTTATCACGCACCTTAAGAAAGGTGAAGACACTCTCTTTGTCATGTCACGTTCTAAGAGGTATTAATATCACTTTGAACAAGATTAGGTGTGTAATAGGTCATCACAATAATTTAAGCGTGTAACTGACTTTCGAGAGAAGGGGAAATTTATGCCTTTTAGCATATTAATTCAAACAGTTGGAAAAGAAGCAATTTTAGCAATGCCACAATGGCCACCATCAACCCCAATATCTCTAACAATTCTCATATATCCTTCCTCACCCCAACTCCTCCCCCATGAGTTCTTCACTATCCAATATTTTGTACCATCTTCTGCACTTGTCCCATAACCTATCACTGTCACTGCATGATTCAGCTTAGGGCTACAACTTCCTTCATATATCCCACCATTGTAAAAATGAAACTCCTCGTTAGCAGCAACACCAACAGATATCGGTTGATTCGCTACGGCTTGTAGTAAGGCAGATTCACTGGCTGGTACAACTTCGTACCCACTGATTGTCACTGCTGCTGATTGTAATTCCGTGCTGCAAATGCTTTGAGTTTCTTCATAAGGATAGTTACTCTCCGTGGTAATGCCCTCCACATTATTTTGAAGTAAGAAGTTGTAGGCGTTAGTCATTAGTCCACCCTTGCAACCTTTGTTTTGTGTAGAGCAATCTATCAGCTGTTGTTCTGAAAGTGAAATTTGTTTGTTGTTCGCAATTTGATATGCTCCTTCTATAGCTGCCACCGCTGAAAATGCCCAACAACTGCCTGGGATGCAGATATTCAAGTCTTAGTCTATTTAAAAATAAAATGACATATTTATAAAATTTTAGTAACTTTTAAGGACCAGCTTTTATAGCTACACAAATGATCTCCTGGCATTTTAAAGACCACATAATTCTAGAGGCTTAATTTGTTTGGAAAAATTGGGGATAGGGGAGTAGACCTGCTACAATTTGGGAAATCGAGCCCTTATAAATAAGGTGGAGTTTAGGTAGTCAACCAACTGAGCAATTAAGATTCTCTATAAAATTTGTTCTGACATACTTAACCACATATTGGATATTTATCGTGTGTGGAGTCAAACTAAGATTATATCAAATTAATATTATATTCGTCCATTTTTAATTGTCATAGTTTCCTTTTTTAGAGTCAAACTATAAAAACTTTGACTAACATTTCAAGTGTATTTTTTCATCATATTGATATGCAAAAAATTGCACTTTATAGTACTTTTCATACCGTTTTTGAATATCTAATTGTTTATTTTAAAATATCGAATTAATGTAATTTAATTTAACCTTGAAATTAGTCAAATTGACTTTCGAAAAGCGCAACATAACAAATAAAAATGGACGGAGGAATCAGTACTTACTACATACACCTTGATCTTTGATTTCTGTGACACTGCCCGAATTTCTCCAGTCCATGCTATATGGAACTTCAGTCACACTACCATATTTAAAGGACGTTGTTGTAGCTGTTGATTCTTGTTGGGATAATAATGAAGTGTCGAGTCCCATATATGATGCTGTAAATTCCTCAGTGGTCAGATCAGCATATTTGTTGACGGCTAACTTATAATGCTGAGTTCCGTTCTTATTGAACGATTCGATGAACTTAACGTTTTTCTTAAATGTTTTGAAGCGATGTTCCTTTTCTATCTCATCTTTGTATGCACGTTCATGACGAGCCATCCATTTTTCATGCCTTTCAAGCATGGATAATTCTTTTAAGTCACGGGAAGTTACTATAAAGGGACATAGGCTAAGAATGAATAAAAGAACAAGAATAATAATATTCTTGAGGCAAAAATTTAAAGCCATTGATAGTAAATGGTAATGAATTATTGAAACAGGAACTAGTTAAAACCTAAACAAAGGCTTATTTAATAACATAACTACATATTGATCTTAATAGAGTTTATATAAGCGCAATTGCGCAATATTGAGAATTTTCATGTACACATTTCCAATTGAGACTAAAATGTCTATATATCATTTCGTTTTCCAGGAATCGACCTATTATAACTTTTTAGGAGACTAGCTAGGACGACTTCAAGGCAAGTTAAAACAATACAAAAACTGAATAATCTTTCTTTCCTTTTTTTTTTTTTTTGTGGTTGTGAAGTAAAACTTACGGTAGAGAAGGTACGTATTTATATATATACTAATACTTCATCTATAATTGATTAATTAAGAAAAGCTTTTTTCAGTAAAATTCTTATTACAAGCAATGGAACATAGTTCACTGAGTGAATCGTGATGTCTCGATAGCTAAACAAAAAGGGAAAAAATAAAATAAAAGAAGACTGTCGATAATTTATAAAAGGTCAAAAATATATTACTTAGACCATTTGTCGGGTGATTTTGTGCAAGGTCTATGTTAATCTGTTTGGTTACAATATAATTTCATCATACGTACGTCCCCAAAAGAACTGTAGACTATGGTTATATATGAATGATTCCAAAAATCTGGGTCTACATTTTTTTGTCAGATTATTGATATGAAAAAGTAGACCAAGTCTTGCTCATGGATGTGCTATAAAGTTGAAACTATCTTCATTTGATTGTTGATTAATTTGCCCAATGAATTGATGGGAAAATAATATCTTCTCGTCTTTTTCTCCACAACTTTAACTATTGCATCAATTTACAAAGTCTCTACTCAAGAAAAGCACTGAATTAATTAAGAATTAGCAAGTACAAGTTGGTAGTGGTAGAACGAAAATTACACTAGATACCTGGACATGCATGTTACTTGTCACGTGCTAGCTTGAACTTTTCGATGAAGTAACACCCTATTGGATGATGGGCTTGTGGCACAAATTATATTTGATTTTAAATTCAAATACTTTACTACACTAAAATAATTAATCTTAATTCCGTCCAATGTTTCTTAAATTAAGGAAATTAGCACAATTTTATTGGACTTACATTTTTGCAATTTTCAGATGCCTAAGCTTCTAACTATTTTTTTCCTGTCAATATGTTTAAAAATTGAATTAAAGAAACCTAAACTTTGATCTGCACGGAGTCTATCTCTGTTAACTCATTCCATTTAAATTGTATCTCCAAATAAATATCTGTTATTTTCTTCTCTTTTTTCCGTGCTTGTTTCTCTAAGGGGAATGAATTGATTTTGTTAAATAGTATATCGATTCAATAAATACATGATACATAATAGTTCATATACTAAATCATAGTAATATAACACTGAGAAATAACAAACCAAACTTCAATTCGGAGACGACAAAGCACAACATAGATGGATTACACACAACGTAAAAGGAAATTCCCTTCAAGGACATACATAGAAGAGATATCAACTCCACATATAAAAACAAATTGAAATAAATACTTATTTGAATGAACTCTCTCAAATTTCATACTCCTCACGATCCATGAGAACCCAAGTTTTATCTTTCTTTTGAACCATTCCTTTGTTCTTCTCAACCCACCAGTTAGCAGGCACACCATATTCTCCCTTCAATGCATCCGTTGATTTGTTAACAAGAGCTATATCGCGATCCACTTCTAATTTAAAATCACCAAATATTTCTCCTACTAATATTCCTAGTACACCTTGAGTGCCTGCCACTCCATGTAAATAAGCCTCCAAATTATGCCAAGTTTGTAAGTTTCCTGGAGAGTTCAAGTGATCGGATTTGGCAGTGTCAATTACTAGTACTTTACCAACGTCTATTTATCCAATGGGTGGATACTTAGGAACAACATCTAATATGTTATCAACTCTCAAAATATGGAGATTTTTGAGTTTTGAAAATGCTACCCTGAAATTGAGATCTCCAACGTTTGGACTTGCGAATACAAAAGCTGTCACTGGAAATTCTTTTCCTTTGCTTGTTTTATTGAATCCATTGTAAACTATGTCAACTGCATTTAAGGTTGCTACTGCAGCACCTAGGCTATGTCCGGTTACAGTTATACTGACCTCTTCATTCTTGTATTTCTCAACCAATCTTTTCACTTCTTCAAGGACCTAAAAGGAAGAGTTACCATAATATCAAGAAATCAAAATATCTATAGAAATAACTATTCCATCAAAAATAAAGGGAAAAGGGTTCGAAATATATCCGAACTTTGACTAAAATTGTTGTAACAATCTCAAACTTTAGGCAGAATCCATTACCCCTACACTATTTAATAGTGTATTTTAAAGATAGATAAGTGCCCACGTTAACATCATAAATATTGCATCATTATAAATAGTAACTTGTCCATGTGGGCACTAATATATCTTTAGAATATACTATTAAAAAGTGCAGGGGTGATAGGTCCTGCCCAAAGTTTGAAATTGTTACAGCAATTTCGGTCAAAGTTAGAATATATTTCCGACTTTTTTCCAAAAATTAAACCATTTTCTAGCAATGTATTTTTATGAATTAATTTGACTGAAAAGACATTAGTTTGTGGGTAATATCAATTCAAATAGAAGTCATATAGCATTATGAGAAAAGTCAAAACATACAACAACTAACTAAAACTATAGTGAAAGACAAAATTAACTAAAACTATTCAAAACTACAAACGAGTGAAAACAAAATTAATTAACTAAAACTATATAAACTATACAAGCAAGTGAAAAAATATTTGTACCTGGTCTCTAGCACTGGCTTTATTAAATGGTGATTTTGGATCATCAGATGTATATATACTGTTCCATCCTTGATGCACCAAAGGTTTGAATAAAGGCAATATTGAACTACCTCCACCAAAAACTTTAGGTGCTGGCACTAGTAAAAATTGTAAATCATTAACCCATTCTAATGTTCTATTTGTCCCTCTCCATGCAATAACAATATCCCTTCTCCCTAACACAGCCTTACCCTTATCACTAGCTACAGCAACATACCCCATGAAATTTGATTCCTTACTC
Organism: Solanum piurae; assembly: GCA_029582685.1. NCBI lineage: Eukaryota > Viridiplantae > Streptophyta > Magnoliopsida > Solanales > Solanaceae > Solanum > Solanum piurae. Next base: position 8,006 of record JAJOOO010005143.1, read on the forward strand.
CATGCTTCCCTTGACCATGATTTTACCATAAAGGCCTCGGGAAGCGGAAACGACGATGTCGCGTAAAAATATTTTGTTACGTGATACATTTCTGGATCTAATCCGACTTTAGCAAAGAGGTGTTCCTTCGAGTATCTGCTACTTCCTGCATATTTTGACGCTCTATCGGAAATGAATGTGTCATAAGTAGCTTGAGCTAATTCTCCATATTGGATTATGTATTTTCTGAGATTAAGATCCAATGGGTTTAATAACCCTTTCCAATTTTCTTTGCCACTAAGTTCCTCCCATTTTTCAGCTATACTAGCCATGGATTTTTTTTGTCTCTCTTTCTACTTTATTATTTTCCTCTAGATATGTTTCTAATTTACATATTAGAGACTCCAATTTATAGATAATTTTTTTTTCTAAGGCATCAATTTTTTTGCTAATGTTTCTCTTGAAATGTGCTGTCATGTGTCAATATTTTAGTCATCAATTGGAGTGATCATTGGCTCCGATGTTTTTCTTGGAACGTGCTGTCAATATTTTATTCATACATAAGAAGAACATGATCTGTGTGGGATGAATTAAAAATGATGCACGTTAGAAAATGCTCGTATGCCCTAATTAATTAGTATAAATTATTGAATTGGGTTAAGACGTGTCTAAATAAGGAGTAATAATATATCCACCATGAATAAGGAGGATTCACATACGAAGGACTTCTATTAACTTGACTTGACTTTGATGCGGAAAAAAAAGAGATGAAGATTTTCGAAATTCTGGCTATTCCTTATTTTAATAGTGGACTATATATGTTAGTTCTCTTCTAAAATTAGGCGTTTCTATCTGGTCCATCTTAAGCAGCCTCTTGTTTTAATACCTCTTGGCATCGAAGTATGCTCGCAAATTAAAGTCCATTAGATTTCAAAAATAATATTCCTGTAGCCATTAGCAACATTTACACTAGAAATTGTATTAATGGTCAAGTTTATCGTCTCCAAGATTGTTGTTGGTGCAGAGAGGCATGTGAAAATTTTACAAGTAATACAACAAGCTAGATGTGAATGTGAATAATATATTGGAGGCTCAATACTCAATTGAATACTTATTAAGTAGCACCACGTGTTTCATTTTATTTTCTTGGTACACATTTTATCATTTTACTATGTTAAAGTGGAGATCCCAATTGAAAAATCAACTTTATTAGTTCAGGATCATTTCTCTAGGAGTACAACCTCTGTGTATGAAAATTTAGGTGTGACAAAATCAGCACCTGAGAACATGACTCATTCAGTCATTTGGGTGACCTGCTCATTTAAAAAGGGTTATTCTCACAAATATTTCTATTTTAAGATGGTCTTAAATTTTTGCCTATTCAAGTTGCTGGTTTTTAATTTTTACCAGTATACACTTGGCTGCATCTATAATTATTGGACGTAAAGTCCTGCTTGGCATCTTCGGACTTGTTTTAAATTAGATGCTGATCTCCAACTTTCATTCTTCTTGTTCCAAAGAGCTAATTGCCATTCTAGTTGACTAAAATTAATTGTACAAAAGTTATAATGGATCAAACTTATACAGCTTTCATTAGTGCGAGGTGCACTTTGTTAAAGTTGAACTATTTGCAATCATAACAAATTATAATGCCCCCCACCTTTACTTCTTTCACAACTACTTTTTTCCAATATGTGAATTAGCAGTATAATATTCATGACTATATTAATTCCATTTTTGTGTCTCACTGATCACAAAAAAAAAAATGTACTCATTTTTATTGATTCCTTGTTCTTAGTGGACTTATCATTCATAGGGGAACAAATAAAGGATAAAGCCACCATCGTTAGTGAGCAATTATTTTTTTTAATCGGCTCTTCTGCCGATATATCTCATACCCGGTGTCGTTGATCTGTCTGAGAGAAAATGATTCTGCACACGTATAAATAGAAGCTAGAGGGAACTACATAATGTATCAATTAAGTAAATGCCTTCTCTTCGCATGAATCAGACCAAGCACATACAGTACTTAGAAAACATGATAGATTTTACCAATTTGATGTTCCTTGATAACTACTCTGCTTTTGTGTATACTATTAAAAAAAAAATAGACAGAATTTGTAGCTAAAAAGCGAAATTAGTTGTTAATCCTATTTAGTGAAGAATTATCAAAAAAATAATCTACCTAAGAGCATTTATCTAGAGTTACCTGATCTGATTATTTTATCATATTTTACATGAATTAATAACTTAGAGCATAAAAGTTCAGCAGACACGCAAATTAAAAGTACTCATATTAAACATTAAAAGAAATAGATCAACATACAAATTTATCCTCTGTGATAAGAGGAACCATAGTACATAGTTACATACATAAATACTCCTATATAATACTATAATATAGGATGTGATTTTTCCAAACAGCCCTCGAAAACCTTTTATTCAAACATTACACAAAAGAAAACAAAGCCACGTGATTTAGCTCCCTTAGAACTCATACTCATCGCGATCTAACATAAGCCAAGATCCATCTTCTTGTTGAACCATCCCTTTGCACTTCTCAACCCACCACCTCCCAGGAATACAATATTCGTCTTTCAATATGTTCCACTGCTTGTTGACAAGTGAGATATCGCGATTCACCTCTAGTTTAAAACCTGCAAAAAGTCCTAAACCTTGAGTTCCAGCGACTCCATGCAAGTACGGCTCCAACAAATGCCAGCTGAGAGGTTCTCCAGGAGGTTTCACATAGGGAGATTTTGTGGTATCAATCATTAGCTCCTTCCCAACGTCGAAATAACCAATGGGTGGGTATTTTGGAACAATATCCATTAAATTGTGAATCCTCAAGACGTGAAGATGCTTCAGTTTGTCAAATGCTGCCTTAAATTGGAGATCTCCAACTTTAGGACTTGCGAATGCAAAAGCAGTCACTGGGAACTCCTTACCTTCACTTGTTTTGTTGATACCATTAAAGGTCATGTCAACTGCATTTAGAGTTGCAAGTGATGCACCTAGGCTATGTCCCGTCACTGTTATGCTGACCTCTTCATGCTTATATTCCTCAACCAATCTTTTCACTTCTTTGATTACCTAAAACAAAGAAAACGATGACTCTTTATAAGCTTCATTAAGGACAGTTTATATATATATCGAAAAACATGGAATTAAGCAAGTTAATCTACCTGGTCTCTGACACTAGTTTGATTAAATTGTGATCGTGAACTTGCTGATGTATAAACATTATAGAAACCATGATGCACCAAAGGTTTAAACAAAGGAAGCAAACCTCCATCACCAAATATTTTGGGTGCTGGGATAAGTAAAAATTGAAGGTCATTAACCCACTCCATCTTCTGTATAGTTCCTCTCCAATTAATCACAATGTCCCTCCTTCCTAGTGAAGCTTTACCCTCATCAGTAGACACAGCAATGTATCCCATAAAATTTGATTCCTTACTCCATGCTTCTCTTGAAAATGATTTCACGATGAAAGCATCGGGAAGTGGAATGGATGCAGTAGCATAAAGATATTTGGTCACGCGATATTTCTTTGGGTCAAGTCCAACCTTAGTAAAGAAATTTTCCATCGAATATCTGCTAGCTCCCGCATATTTAGATGCTCTCTCCATAATGAAAGTGTCATAAGTTGCATGAGCCAATTCTCCGTAATGAATGATATATTTACGAAGATCAACATCCAAGGGGTTTAATAACCCATCCCAATTGTTTTTCCCACTAAGTTCTTCCCATTTTTCAGCCATGCTACCCATTTTTTCACTCTTTGTTTTTGTTTGGTATGGTGAACAACATTAAGCCCATGAATTTATAGTGAAGCAACTTCTTTGATCTCTAAAGTATCTCATGCATGAAACACGTTTTGAGTTTTACTTTTTTCTTTGTTAACAAGGTCATAATATATGTCGGAGCCCAATAATAATAGAGTAGTAATTGAAATGACAGAGCAATAGTGCTAATACTAGTAATTATTGAATTTCTGAACTATCACCATATCATCCGTCCCCAATGAAATGTCACATATTTTCGATGGGCATTCTCAACAGGCATTTTCGCACCTATTGAAGTGAGACAGTTATCTTGTAGATGAAGTTTTGAAAAACTGGATCAATCACATAAATTCTTCAACGAATTGCACCCGCATTTATATAGTACCTGCGAAGAAATTATAGAGGTTCGATATAGCTACTCGTGCTATAATATTAATTTATCTTATCATTATATGATATAATTATTGTTACCATCCTTGGAGTAATTATTTGATTTATTTCACAGTTTTCATCAACATTGGAACTGTTCTGCATCTTCCATACACTTTAAGACTTTGCACGGATCATTTCTTCTGGTTTATTAATTGGGGAATATATGTTACACTATGATTAATAAAAATTTGGGTCATGACAAAGATGATAAATCTTATTTAAACTCTAATAAAACTCGCATAGGTCTATGATCTATTTCATTCCGCCTCTTATTTGTTTTTTAAGAAAAATAATTCAACCTGTCCGACACCTGCCCCGCCACACATGGTGTTAAACCCGCCCTATTGTGCATAGCCTAACGCCCTAACCTCACATCGTCCCCACCCGCCTGCCATCGCTACAGAGAAATTGTATTATTTGCACACTTGGTACATATAATTGGCAGATTGATTTGACTTCACATATAATGTCATCATGCAACTTACCATGTGCCATGGGGTATTTGCTTGAGCTTTGGATGATGTAATTGGACCATGGACTTGAATTAGATTTGAGGGTTTCATTTACTTTAATTTACGTATGATGTTAAATTTGTGTCCCAAGTTTATCAGCTTGAGGCTTTAATTTCAGAGTTTGAAATTTCGTGTTTGACTTGACAGTTTTTTTTTATTGAAGTGTAGTCTTATGAAGACTAATGGATATTTTCTCTAAAGTTTAATATTACTTTACATATTATTAACCGAAGTGACAAAGCCTTATTTTGAATTATAATATATTTACTGAAATTGTAGTCTTGACTGAAGTTATTCATACCATTTTCAAAAAAAATAAAATGTGTGTGATGCAACAATCAATTAAAAGATCCGAGCAATAATGAGTACCCAACAACTATACTCCATCCAGTAGAATCACAAATAGATATTGAAATTTCACAAAACTTAAATGAAAGATTATGAAAAGATTTTGTGTCGACAAATTTTGTCTGCTTGTCAAAAGTGGATACTACGGTCTACGTTATCCTGTTATACTTTTTAAAAATTAGTTTGATTAATTTTTAAAGTTAAATTAGATTACGCTAATTTGATATTTTAAACAAAAAATTTAGATATTCAAAAACTATACGAAAAATACTATTTGTAATTTTTTGCATATCAATATGATGAAAAAATATATCATAGAATGTTAGTCAAAGTTTTTATCGTTTGACTATATTGGAACATGTAGCTCGTCTCCTGCTTTGGCTATAATTCCTAATCTACCTAGTAATCCTAAGGACAAGGGATAGCTTACTTAGTGTAGTTAGGTCTCCTAGTTAGATACAATTTGTATTACTATATGTGTGTGTATATATATATGGTGGTAGACATATACAGAGGCAAGAAACATCAGAGAGATAAAAGAGGCAGCAACTCATTAACGTTGCTGCAGATTTCAGCTTTCCTTCATGTTCTATTATGGTATCAGAACCTAACACAGACTTATCGTCCACCTCTCAGACAACTATGGCTCAAGCGAGCAACTCATCTCCCTCCCCTCTCAACAACGCCCATCACTATATCTCGATAAAACTAACCTCTACAAATTACCTTTTCTGGAAAATACAAATTTCTCTGTTTCTTCGAGGACAAGATCTTTTTGGCTATATTGATGGCAGTACCATTTTCCCAACACCTCATATTGAAGGAAAAGATGGAGAGCAACATGTTGTTAATCCAGAATATCTTCGATGGATCAAACAAGATCAATTAATTATGAGTCTCATCATCTCGTCTCTCTCTGAAGAAACGATTCCAATAATTATTGGACTATCCACATCAAAGGCTGTTTGGGATGCTCTTGCAGCTGCTTTCTCATCTCCATCAAACACTAAAATCCTCAACCTTCATATGCAGCTTCAAAACTTAAAACAAGATGATTTGAGCATCACTCAATATCTTCACAAAGCCAAACTCCTTATTGATGAATTAGCTGCTGCTGGTCGTCCAATTTGTCTCCCCGATCAGAATATTTATATGTTTAAAGGTCTCCGGTGTGAGTTCAAAGACATCATAACCACTCTTTCGTCTCGTCAAGAACCCGTTACTTTTGGTGAATTGCATAGTCTTCTATTGAGCCATGAATTTATTCATGGTCATGCCTTATCGTCACTCTCAATGTCACCCTCGCCTATGCCAGACTCGGCTGGAAATCCCTCTGCAAATTTCAGCCAGCGGTCCTCTCAAAACGAGCGTCAATACAACCATAATAATCATAGAGGACGAGGCCGTAACAATAGGGGCCGAGGCGGTAATCGTGGTGGAAGACAAGGATATCGAGGAGGCTCATCTAATGGAAATCCATGGCCCTCACTTGACTCTCGCTCGCGATGTCAAATATGTAATGGTGTGAACCATCTCGCACCAAATTGTTTCCAGCGATACAATCACACAATCAACCCGGCCGCCTCAGCATATTTGTCTCAACAGTCACCGCCTATCACTCATCAGAATTGGTATCCGGACAGCGGCGCAACACATCACATCACCCCCGATCTTTCTAACTTGCATCATGTTGAGGATTATAAAGGAATGGATCAAGTTCACATTGGAAACGGACAAGGGATTCCCATTCATCACACTGGTAATTCCCTATTTTCTCATCCTTCTAAATCACTTGCGCTCAATAACATTCTTCATGTCCCTTCAATCACAAAACGTCTACTCTTTGTTCAAAAATTTGCTCGAGATAATGACGTGTTTTTTGAATTTCATCCCTCTCATTTTCTTGTTAAGAATCGAGCATCCAGGACGCCTCTTCTTTCAGGTCGGAGTGATGATGGACTCTACTCACTCAATCTCCAACAATCCTACTCGAAATCATCCTCCAAGTCA
>JAJOOO010005144.1:0-33414 GCA_029582685.1 Solanum piurae
ATGATTTTTTTTAAGGAGTTTATTTTTAACTTTTTTATGGTTGGAATATTGTCACATTTTTTGTATTTTAATGTGACAAAACAATTAGGTTAATATTTTTATTTAGATATTTATACTTTTATTTGAAAAAACCTTAATAAATATTATAAAGATAATTTTATTTGTGGATTTGATTAACAAGTAGTAACATTAACACCATGTAATATTGTTTTATCGATATTTATGATAATATTTTTAAATTATAATTTATAATTTATTTTAATAGTTATAAAAAATATATAATTTTTAAAAAAGTGGGCTGGCCCGGCAAGCCTGTAGCCCACCTACTTGTGGGCTGGGCCGACCGTTTTCTGGCCCACATAAAAAATGGGCCAGCCCGACCTGACCCGTAAAATGTCAAAGCATGTATGGGTTAGCTCGGATGGGGTGGGCTAGCCCATATTGACAGCTCTATGTATAATAAAAGAGAAAAACGAGATATCAATAGATTAGTGACTAAATTTGATAAAATTTAAAAATCTTAATCTATTTTAATACAAGTAATTATGTCAGTGGATATTTTCACATCCACACAAAAATCAAAATCCTACATGACTCATATTTTTTCCTAAAATGCTAGGGAGTAATTGTTAGGGCACACCAACCCTAACCTAGCCAGTTTCTTTCACACATAATATATAGGTGACCATCAAAGTTAAATTATTTTGTTACCTCTGACAACACGGCAAATGTAATGCATTAAAGGCTCTATACGCCAGCCCCTACTCAACCTTAAATTCAAATGCAATTCCTTTTGAGTACGTTACCGAATGTATATGCAGAACTAGGGGTATACGGTTGGATTGGTTTGAGTTTTTTAAATATCAAATCAAATTATTTATGTCAGATTTTTTAATTTATAAACCAATATAATTTGGATTTTTCAATCTCGGGTTTATTCAGATTTTTTCGGGATTTTTGGGGTTTTCCGAATTTTTTCGGTAAAGTATTCATACAAATATATAATTTACTTGTACTTCAAATATTTTTTTAGTCCTACCAAAATACAACTATCTAAGGTGTTTTTTAAGAAAATAACACAAAATATGATATGATTAATGACACTAAAATATCCAACAACAAAAAATAATAATGAAATCGCGTAAAACAAATATTATAAATTAACACGTCATAATGAAAGTGATCATAATTTAAAGGTACTAAATCATGCTAAAATAAGTCTAATAAGTATTAGTTACATGACTAAATATTAAAGGAAATTAAAATTACATTATATATTGTAATTGTCTAAACCAATGTAAAACTAAAGAACAAATATTCAATATTATTGTCATTCTTAGTGTTGAATTGATTTTCTTTATGAATTAGTATTAATTTGATTTTGATTTAAGTTTTATTATAGTTACCAACATGTGTGGACTTATAATCTTTATTGAACCATTTAGAATTCTAAGTTTCAAACTTAAAATAATAAATTAAAAGATAAAAATTATGAAAAAGTATAAGAAATATTGAAAAATTATATCAAAGTAAATATTTTAATGTATAACTATATATTATATATATATTAAATGAATAATTTTTTAAAATAATTTAGATCTCAAAAAGTGAAAAGTGTAAATCATACTTTCCTATCCTTATTTACTTGTCCATTTTTTACTTAACAGACCTATTAAAAAATAAAATTAATATAGTAAGTTTACCATTTTTATCCCTATTAATTGATAAAATTTCAAAATCAATTTACTCATTAAGAAAGTTATATCTTTTTCAAAAATATTAACTCTCTAAATAAAATGATTGTATAATAAGTAAAAAAAATATTATTATTTTTTTTAATTTATCAAATATGACAAATAAAAAAGGATAAATAAGAAATTAAAATTGAACAATTAAAAAAAATAGAGAAAATATTATTTAAATCTCAAAAGCAAAAAGTGTCACGCATGATTGAGACAAAAAAGAGGAGAGTACTAAAAAAAAATATGCTAGCATAAAATAAATTATTGAGACAGAGTAGGAAGTGTACTAAATTACAACCCTTTATCATTTGGGTATTCTTAAATTAATGTGCGGCTTACTTAATATTCTATTGGTTTTAATTTAAACATATTTTGGATATTGAGATTCAAATAGATTTATTTTTTATCTAACACATTTTGGATATTGAGATTCAAACAAATTTATTTTTTATCATAAAGTTTATATATATCTTTTAAATATTTTGGAGTGTCAATTATTGTGACTTATAGTATTTTTTACGTAGTTTACAAATATATAAATTTCATTTAATTTTTTTTTGAAGCTCAAAAAGTCGAAAAGTGCATAATGAGGTCATTTAGAGATTTATTAACAACTTTAATTCGCGTCGGGCCCGCCACAACGGTCACCACCCTGCCAAAGCGGCAAAAACCCAGTGTCAAAGCATCATTCTTGAGACAGAGAGTTATTTCAAGAATTCCAAAATTCTCATTTCACAACATGCCTCTAACCCACGACGCTCAGTAAATACCCTTTACGCTAAGATCGATTCCGGGAGTTCTACTCACCCGAATTTAATTCCGTAAAGTCGTACGGATTCCTTAACGAGTTGTCTAACTATTCATGTTATCAAAATCATAATTACTTCACTCGATTGTTACCAAATTTCCCTACACCTCAAGGACTCTGATTTCGTCTAAATCTGAACAAGGTTGGGAAAATTCAAATACTACGAAAAAGTTTTCCGGTCCCAAATTTTCCCCCGTTGATTTTTCTATAACGACGGAAACAAGTCGTTACATTTTTATGGGGATTTTAAAGTAGCGATGGCTATGGAGGGTTATTAAATATCAACTAATTAAGGCTAATGAAAGTAGTTTCAAGTTTACTGTTATAAAAACATCAAATAGCAAACAAACACGGCTAGAAAATATGGAGTTAAAAAGCAATAATATTTATCAGTAATTTCTAATTAATTTTTTGCTAAAAAGCTCATAAATCCTAGTTAATTGAATTTTCTTATACTATGTCGCTAATTTGTAGCTAAATAGACTTAACATGAAATTTTTATTATTTAGCTATTAACTTTTGACCGTCGTTAATTCCCTATTTTCTAGTAGTAAAAGCAGGAACTATATTCTGAAAAAAAATTAAAAAATCCTAGCTCCTTTGATGCTTATGTGATGTGTCTACCTTATATGCATACAGAATAACTTTTGCAATGCGCAAACCCTCCAATAAACCCTACTAAAAATCATTATTTTTCTATTAAAAATGTTTAGTGATAATTTTCAGAGATATTTTAATTAAATCAATAATTAAAAAAGTAGCAATATTTTCATATGTAATAATTAGAAAGTTTTTTTATTACGACTATCTTGTTATAGATAGGTTTATCTTATGTAACCTAAACTTATGAAAATTTTCGTACAAGGATGAAATTTTCATTTTCAGACCACATATTTCTCTGTAATTTTTTTTACTCAAGATATGAAACTGGTAGGGGTCTGTCTAATCCCCGCCACCCCAACCCAACCCATCATTGAGGTGGTTTACTTTTTTAAAAAATAATAATAATTATAAAGTTTTTCATTATTTTAGTAAGAATCATTTTCCTATCATATATTTTTTCAATGAATGAAAAAAAACATATTTATTATATAAACTTCTCATTAATCTACGATAGTAAAAACTTAACCCCCACGGCCCCACCCCCAATCCACCCCACCCCAAAAAAGAATTCCTCCTAGACCTATCTATAATAATAATAATCATTATGGCTTTGGGAGCTCCCATTTGATGTCTTATTTTTTACCTTTGAAGGAGGTGCCAAAAATATCCAACTAAAATTGTAACAAATAATTGCTTGTAATTATTTTGTTTTTTGTCCAATTCTTTCCTGGCATTTATTGCTAGGATCATCTTACTTATCTGTACAACATTATTTATGTAATAATGCTGATACCTTTTAGGTGTTGCATGCATCTTTAATCATTTCCTTTTCTAAGTTATTCATTGATGACCTCTGAGCTAGAGCTGTCAATATGAGTTGGCCCATCTCATTCGGGTTAACTCATACATGCTTTGCAATTTGATGGGTCAAGCAGGGCTAGCCCATTTTTTATGTGGGCCAGAAAATGATCGGCCCAGCCCACAAGTGTGTGGGCTACGGCTTTGCCGGGCCAATCCTCTTTTCTTAAAAGTATATTTTTTATAATTTTTTAAATTGAATTATAATCTAAAAATATTATCATAAATATCGACTAGTGTTATTACTTGTTAATCAAATACACAAATAAAATTATTTATATAATATTTATTAAGTTTGATTTCAAATAAAAACATAAATAGCTAAATAGAAATATTAATCTAATTATTTTACAATTATCATAATAAAACACAAAAACTATGATAATATTCCATAGGCTATGGCCTATGTAATGATTCCCTAGAAATTTTAGGAACTTTATTTTATGTAGTACATATTTTATAAACATAATTTGTATTTAAATTGTAATATTTCAAACTTTAAACAAATTTTGAGTGTAGACTCCTGTTATTTTTAATACTCTATTTTATTTTTATTTTTTAATTAATTTTTATTTGGCCCACGGGCCGGCCCTATCCATATTTCTCAAGCCCCACAAATCAACAAACTTATTCAGGCCGGGCTAAAAATCCCTTTCCTTAAATGGGCTCCAAAAATCGCAGCCCAACCCTATCAAATCACGGGTTAGGCCAGGCTGGCCCAACGGGCCTAGCCCATATTGACGGCTCTACTCCGAGCGCTTATCATCATATCAAAAGTTATAGACAGTAGCAAAGATGTAACTTTACTTCTTAATTAAGTCCATCAAGCAAGTGTCATATTCGATCATGACTCCAACTTGGGTCACCCAATTCCTCGTGAGCCTTGTCATAAGCAGGATGTTGACATTACCTAACAATTCCCCTCTCAACACCTGCCTCAAGCAGAATGTTATTCTTGAAAATCGAACTCACAACCTTGACTATGATACCACTTGTTAGAATCAAGTGTTTACCATCATGCCAAAATTAGTTATAGCTGATAGCCATCATTATTATCACCCAATCATCATTCTTGAACATCATCACCATTAGCCACCATTCTCAATTATCACCACTAACCACCATTATACTCATTAATCATATCAATAACTAATTACCATCATCAATCACCACTATATATCGCCAACTGTCATCATCCTTAACTATTACTATCATCCACTATAATTATTTATTTGCACTATCAACTATCATATGATCAATAACCATTGTTAATCACCATCACCAGCTACCAGCACTACCATCATTGCCACAATCCCCAATTGACACCCACAATTGTCACTGTTAGCTATCACCACAACCAACTACCATATAATTTTATGTAAAATATTTTATTAATAGAGTATTATATAAATTTAGCATTTTACTGAAAATTTGTATATTAATTAAAGACAGGTTTTATATATTCAATTGTTGAGAAAAAAATTATTCTGATTATTTAGTATTCATATCTTAATATTATATTTATTTAAATTCAAACATGTAAGTCTTAATGCACATATTAATATTCAAAAATACATTCAAATGTATAAAGGTCTCAATCTTAATAAAAATAATTAGCACTTATTTTTTCAACATTTAGTGTTTTGATAAATGAGTTCTAAATTAGCAATAAGAACAAATACATGAAACTAGAGTTACTTCAGAACATTATCTTATTTTCAAAATTGTAACTTAATTAGACATGATTATAAAATATTTTAAGCAGTATTATTATTATTATTCAGAACATACTATGAAATCGTATCTAGAAAGTATAGTAGAAAGCAAACATTTTAAAAAAAAGAGGAACATCTGATGTCCTACCATGTGTTATCCAGCCAATTGTTCCTTATTCTTGTCAAAAACTCAATAACATGTGACGGTATGTCACAAAAACTAATATATTCCCTTAAATTCAAAATTTCATAAAGTTGAAATATAAATTCTTATATTATTTCCTTTAGTTTATTCTGGATTTTTTTAATAAGTGTCAATTCTACATTTACTTTTAGATAAATAATCTTCAAGAACATTTTTCCGATTCATTCTTTCTGGAGCTCCTCAATCAAATTTATAACTGTTATTTTAAAAGATTCATTATATAATTATATGCTGACTATCTTTGCATTATCAATCAACTTATCCTAATCTTTTTCTTTTCATGATAATAAACATTGAATTAGTGATGCTAAAATGGAATAGAATGCACTACTATGAAATAGTGCTCAACTAGTTTCAATTCACGTGATATCATATTTTTTTGATAGTTTGTTACAAGCAAGTTGATACACATGATAATTTGATATTTTTATGTACGTTAATTTAATTTATATAGCATAGTTTGATTTGAAATATTAAAAAGTTGAAAAATAAATAAAGATTTAAGATTTTGTTGCTTCAAATATATTTAGAGTATTTGTGAGGTGAAATTATTTGTTTGTTTTTTTTGAAATTTATGATTTTAGAATCCATTCGACCATGGGAATTATTACTTTTCTTTATTTTAAAATTAGTGTTTGGTGATCATGGAAAATTCAAATTTAACTTGATGTTGAATTTTAAATTTGAAAAACAACTCATAATTTATATATATTTGTATAAGTTGCTTGAAAAACAACTTATAATTTTTCTTCTTTATTTTTTTACCTTCTTACCTTCTTCTCTTTGTCTCTTCTTTTTTACTGCTTACTACTACATTTTAACCCATGACATGAACACCGATGTTACAACTTACTAACTCCCACTGTCCTGTCCTATTTTTATACTCCTATGTCCAATAATAATTGTCTATTATTGACTTCGCACACTTTTTTAGAAATTATAAATAAAAGGATAATTTTACTATATCATCTTTTAAATATAATAAAGAGTAAATTTTAAATTTAGCAAACATAAAAATCATATTTGTATGTTATAACTATAGTTTGTATAATTGCGCTCCATAGCAAACTTTATGTTTTCTATGACTATTAATATGTATATTTCGGTATACATATACAAAAGAAACAATTGTATAATCTGTTTCGGTAAACATATACAAAAGAATCAATTGTATAATTTGTGTTTGTATAAAGCGAGAAAGAGAGAAAGGCAAGAAAACTGGGCAGGGGAAGATCTGTATTTGTATAATTATAAGTGTATATGACGAAAATATATGTATTTGTATTTGTATATACAATTTTATCTTGCTTTATACAAACACAAACACAATTTATACATTTGTGTTTGTATAAAGTGAGAGAGACGAGTGAGAGTGACGAGCGAGATTCTCTGGGGAGAGAGGTAAACGAAAATATATGCATATATACATTTTTCTTTCGCTTTATACAAACACAAACACATTTTATACATTTGTGTTTGTATAAAGTGAGAGAGGCGAGGGAGAGACTACCCAGTGAGAAACGAGAGTGGCTAGCGAGAAATTCAGGGAGAGAGGCATATAACAACAGTTTGCTACGGGTTACAATTAAATCAAACTATGGTTACTATTTAATTTGAATTAATAGTTTGCTATTTTACACAATTTTCTCTATAATAAATACAATTCTTGAAAATGTAATAGGGAAATGACTATAATTAATGATAAGCGTAAATTATGAACTAAATATAAAATTATCCATTGATTTCATAAAGTGGATAAATTTTATTGGACATCTCAAAATAGTATAGTGGACAACTATTGTTGGACGAAGGGAATATCTCATTGTATTTCCTCAGTAGTTATTATATTTCTCTTTCACACATTTTAAAAATAAATTATAAAGAAAAAGAAATTTTTACTAATTTATTTTAAATTTTTTGTAGTATAATCAGTATTATGTAGTTTCAAAAACAATTAAGTTTTAAAGATATTGGAACAATTTTTTTTAATTATATTGACAATTAATATGAGACGGATAAATTATATACAAAATAAGCAATATGTTAATGGATCGTTTGATTTGTTAACCGTTTTATTAATATCACAATACAAAATTTATTATTTACTTTTGTAATAACAAAAATATTACACATGTTTTATAGTAAAAGTTTCAAAAAATATATTTTAGAAAACTCTTTTCCCAGTCATTTTGACCACATTAAAAGGGAGTGGGTACGTACAATTTGATCTATTTATTAAACGAAAAAATGGTTTAAAATGTCTATATTGCAAGTATGTGAAACTTATTATTTGTTCTTAATTAATAGTTTGACTCAATTATACTTTTATTGTTACTATTTTGAGCTAAAAATAATCTTATTTTATGTAGAACGTAGTCAAGGACAATGGCGGAGCCACCTTACAATTAGGGGTTCATCCGAACCTCCTTCAACGGAAAATTATATGATTTATATACATGGTTAAAATAATTTTTTAGGTATATATAATAGATGTCGAACCCCCTTCGATTACTTTATGTGTCTAGTTTTTCAAATTTTGAAGAAAATCTTGTCTCCGCCGCTGGTGAAGGATATATTTTAATCTACACATAATGTTTAGAGACATATTTGGTCTAATATCGGAGTAGTTCTTATCCACAATTATTAACAACATGGTAAATTTTGAATACTTTAAAGACATTTTTCGAACTCACATTAACTAGTAGCGCAAAAGAAATTACTTAATTTACCTTTTTATATTCTAATAAATAATTTATTTTTGTTTTTTAAAATTACAATTTTCTGAATTTATATTAAATATATTATTTTCTTATTTCAATTTAGTATTGGTCTCTTTTTGGGAAAATTACATGGTTAAGCAAACATATACTAGTTAATTAGTCATCATAGCTATAGTTTTAGTTAATTACCACTCGCGACCAACATTTAGTGATAATTACATGGGTTGGGGTTTCGAGTTTGTACAATTTGCATGTTTGAATAAGTCAAAATTTGTATAAATTTTGTATAATATAATTTTGTATAATATTATTTGTATAACTGTTTAAAGTTCAAATGTTTGTATTTGTATAAATATATTATTTCAAGTTTATACAAAAAATAGTTTAATTATACAAATATACCCGCGAAATATACAAACGATGCAGCTTAAACTATAGTTACAGCCCGTAAATATACAAACTATAGCTATGGAGCATAATTAAATTTATTAAAAGTGTCTATTTGCGAAAATTATCACTTCTTCTACTATTCTATGTTCTTTTTGAAAGTATGTTAACACTTATATTATGCGAAGTTGAGTATCTTTTAAGCCTTACCTTGAAAAAGAATGTATCTTTCCATTTTTCTAATAACTTTTCACGTGACATGCTTAATAACCAGACTTAAACTTTTGTATAAATATTTGTATAATGATTCAAAATAGAAAGAATGCACACGGGCAAGTTGCAGAGAGAGAGAGGGAGAGAGTAGAATTATTAGTTTCTTTTTCAGAAAAAGCAACTGCAATAAACCCCACCCCTCCATGTTACTTGTCTCAATCCACCTTTCTATATTTTCACTACTTTTATAGTATTCTCATCTTCTTTCCTTCCCTCAAATCTCTTAGCTTCTTCATCATGGAACTTTCTACCATTAATTCACCTAAAACTCATCAGGATCATCACAATAAACTAATTATTGATGATGATCCTTCACCGCCAACGACACTGCTACTTCAAAGATCCAAGGGTGGTTTTGTAACCATGCCATTTATTATAGGTACGTATTGACACACTTTTCGTTTTAGTCTGTCAACTATGACAATAACAACGTAATCAGTGAAATATCATATGAGAGCCCGGTGATGCATAATAGTACTTAAGTTGTACTAGTAAAGTTCTTTCTTTTTTTCTTTCTTAAACTCCAAGTTAAGTTGTACGTTTTCAAAAAAAATAAAAATTTAAGGAACTCTAGGGATCGATGAACTCATTTTTGTTCTTTTAGCCATTTTCATTTTGGACTGTAATCATTTTAGCCATTTTCATGAGGAAATAAATCTGTGGATATATAGCTCATGGATTGCAAATGATATATTACTTAATGGGAGGGGTGTATCTGAGAGGGGATTAGGATGTATCCGAGAGAGGATAGGGATGGAGAGGAGATTTTTGTAATTTTTTTAAATGGTGGGAAATTTTAGAGATTATGATAAAATAATGTGTGTTTTCATTAATCCATCGTTAAATAAGATTAGTCATGATTAATTTCATTATTTAGCTATGAAATTTGTCTGTCGTTGAATTCTAAATTATATTATTGGTTTTTATGAACAGCAAATGAGGCATTGGAGAGGGTGGCAACTTTTGGGGTTTTACCAAATATGACATTTTATTTGATGAAAGAGTATAGTATGGGAGTTACCACTGCACAAAATTTACTCTTTTATTGGTCATCAGCTACCAATTTTTTGCCACTTCTTGGAGCTTTCATAGCAGATTCATATCTTGGACGCTTCCTTACTATTGGATTTGGTTCCATCTTCAGTTTCTTGGTAATTAAATAATTATCGCCGCTATTTTAATTTATGTGAAGGTGTTACTATCTGGATGTTTTTTTGAAACATTTGTCATATTACTTTTTATGTACTTTTTAACTATGTGAATTCTATTCGAAGATTTTATACTTCAAGTCACTTCACATAACTAATTGAGATGAAGAGAGTACTATTTGGAGTAATATACTAGTAGTTATTTAAATTTTAAACCCAAGAGAAATAGATTACTATAGTCTACAAGTTTTATGCATATTTTACCTAAACCATACTTACAATAATAAGTGGACATTTGACCATGTTTCATTGTAAAATTTGAAAAAAGAAAAATTGTTTTTAAAGTAAAAAAAGATATTTGAAAATAAGTGTTGTGTATAGCCATGAATATAAATTGGAGTTTTTTTACTTTTCTATGAGTAATTTGGAGTGAAAAAGGTGAAAAAATATTTTTATTATTTTAAAATATCTAAAATTCAATTCAAAAGTTATTTTTTGGAATTTTATAAGTAAATCTAATTGTTGCAAGCTGATTACTCTGAAAATAAAAGTAACGAGTTTAAGTGAGTATATATAGTCCGTACAAATAATTTTTGTTCTTATCATGTCATTCTTACATATCAGCGTAACAACATATTTTATTTTTAAGATTTGAAATTTCATCCGAATAACCTGTTTATATTGATTATATATAGTTTGACTTTTTCTTTAAAAAAATTTAGTAGATCTTTTCGAGGCCCGAAAATTATTATATGATTTTTATTGTAATTATTGATACGAGGTACACTTGTTTCCAGCGTTGATACGATGTAGATTTGTTGTCAATGCTTATAGTATACTTAAATGGCATTACCACTAATGGAGTAGTTTATTTATGCTTATACTATACTTAATGGCGTTATTAAAGTAAGTGTGTTAAATTAGTATAATTAGTGAAGTTTAAGCATTAAATAATTCATGTTCATTACATAGCCTCCTCTCTTTCTTAGGCAAAAAAATTACTCTATTTTTGCACAAATTCAATGAATATACTTCTTTTGTTCGGATTTACTTGTTAAATTTTAACTTGATATAGCTATTAAAAAAAAAATTGATATAGTGAGTTTACTATTTTACTTCTATTAACTGATAGGGTCTCAAATATATTTACTCACTATATTTTTTAAAGACATTAACTCAATGTTAATAAATTGAGGGTATAATATGGATTTTCTTTGTCTCTCTTGATTTGTCAAAAATGACAAGTAAAAGTAGAAATCAAATTAGGAAATATTTGACAAATAAATCCGAATGGAAGGTGTATGACATACTTCTCCATTCACTTTTAGTTTGCCACATTCGACATATCAAGAATAGATAATTATTTTTTACATGTTTTACCCTCAGCATTAAATACTTATTCTCCAAATCATTTTTCAAGACCTAATTCTAAATATCATTTAATAAGGATAATTTGGTAAAATACCTATATCAATAATTATTTTCTTAATTGGTGTGTCAAATCAAATAAGACAAGTAAAAATGAACGGAGTGAGTAAATCTTTACATATTTTTGTATAACTTAAACAGTGTTGGTTAATAGTTGATACTCATTTGCAACAGAATTCGTTACTTAATCATAATAAATTCAACGTTTAAATGATGAGAATAAGTTATTTTTCCTTTTTTCATCTCTCTTATCCTTTTAGTGTAGTATTTCTAATGTCTTAATTTATGTGACACTGTGCGAATTTCGAGAGGTTTTGTGTTTGCTACTAAACACCTTAATGTCACATTTTAATTTTCAGGGGACAATTGTGTTGTGGTTAACTGCAATGATTCCGAAAGCAAGGCCTCCCCCTTGCAATCTTCTAGTGTCAGGACAGGCATGTAAATCTGCAACAACAGCTCAATATACAATCTTGATCTCCTCATTTATGCTTATGTCGATTGGTGCTGGTGGTATTAGGCCATGTTCGTTAGCCTTTGGTGCAAATCAGTTTGATAAGCGCGATAATAATGGTAATATCAAACGCGTGTTGGAGACTTATTTTAACTGGTACTATGCTGCCGTTATGATCTCTGTTCTTATTGCTATGACTGGCATTGTGTATCTTCAAGACCATATGGGATGGAAAATCGGATTTGGTGTTCCTGTGATCATTATGTTCTTCTCTGCTTTCCTCTTTTTTCTTGCTACTCCGCTTTATATCAAGGAAAACGTGATCAACAATTTGTTGGGTAGATTTGTTCAGGTCATTGTCGTTGCTTATAAGAATAGGAAACTTGCATATCCTGAACAGAATTCTGGTTACCATTACAATAAAGGTTCAGAATTTATCGTCCCAACGAGCAAATTAAGGTATGAAAAACTCTGCTCTTGTGTTAAGGAATGTGTTCAATTATTGTCTTAGCTGAAGTGTGTGTGTTTCGATTTTAGGTTTTTGAACAAAGCTTGCATTATAAAATCCCCTGAAGATGTTAAGCAAGATGGTGTAGCAGTCGATTCGTGGAGTCTTTGTACAGTTGAGCAAGTTGAGGAGCTAAAATCCCTCGTTAGAGTGATGCCATTGTGGTCAACAGGGATCATGATATCGATTAACTTGAGCCAAAGTTCGTTCCCTTTACTTCAAGCTAAATCTATGGATAGACATATAACTAAACGCGTTGAAATTCCAGCAGCCTCCTTTGGGATATTTACTGTCATTGCTTTAACAGTTTGGCTTGTTGTGTATGACCGCGTGATCCTTCCATTAGGATCAAGAATCAGAGGTAAACCATTTCGTATTGGAACTAAAGAAAGAATGGGAATTGGGATATTCTTTTCTTGTATGGCTATGTTACTCTCTGGAATCATTGAACATATTCGTAGAAGGGAAGCAATTGATCAAGGCCTATTGAACAACGCCGAGGGAGTAGTGGCAATGTCAGCAATGTGGCTTGTGCCACAACATTGTTTAAATGGAATAGCAGAGGCATTCAACGCGATTGGACAAATTGAATTCTACTACTCTGAGCTCCCGAAAAGTATGTCAAGTATTGCTACCGCGATGTTTGGACTAGGAACTGCTGTGGCAAATCTGTTGGCAAGTGTGATACTGAGCAATGTGGATAGTATTACGAAAAGGGAAGGGAAAGAAAGTTGGGTTTCAAGTAATATTAATAGGGGGCATTATGAGAATTACTATTGGCTTCTTGCTATTATGACTTGTTTTAATTTGGTTTATTTTATGGTTTGTAGTTGGGCTTATGGACCTTGTGTTGAGAGTGGGAGTAAGAAATTGGTAGAGGAAGATGGTGAAATGGAACTAGAGAATGTATCTAGGCCAGGGTTAACCACTTGAAATCATGTTGAGCTAGTGGTTTATTGTATACATAGTATTTATAAGTAAATTATGTTATAATTGCTTTTAGATTGTTCATTTTTCAATGAGATCTTTGATTTGGTATTCTATCTGTCTCAATATATATGACTCACTTTCATTTTTAGTCGGTCTGAAAAAAAATCATTTTTTCTATAAAGGGGATATGTTATATAATATTAAAGCAAAGAGGTGTTGTTGCAAGCAACGGATGAAACATCAACAGTACGGACTGTGGGAAAGCCACTTAAGTAACTACTATTACACTGGTGCATCCCCATCATCTGGATCAATGACCTACTCTCAAAAAGGATGTTAGCATATAGGTTGAGAACATCCATTGAATCTAAGTTAGGCCTTCAAAAATAACCCCAACAATTTAACTTTAACATACCGCAATGTGCACACAAATATCTAATAGGGTTTGGCAATGAGGGTAAAAACAAAAATGGAGGGGTAAAAACCTTGATTGCTTTCATTGAGAGTCGAACTCAAGACCTCCCGCTTACTAAACGGGTGCTCTAACCAACTGAGCTATGAAAGCTTGCATGCCCTATTCGGGTCACTATCCTACTTGTCCGTTGATTTCTACACTACCCTCATTAGTCACCACGTACAATGTTTTTAGGTCTGCTTATTTATTTTATTTTAAAGAAAAGATAGTCCGATGTACTAAGCTTTCACATTTACACAACATTTGGGGAAGGGTCACACCCTTAAGGAGTGTGAGTAATGTAAGCAATCTACTTTAATACAAGTATCAATGACTGATTTCACAACTCAAATATGTAATCTATAAATCACATGGAGATAACTTTACCATAACGTCAAGACTCTTCTTCAAGATGTACTTATTTCTATAGCTTTCGAATTTTTGTATGGTGATCAAATGTGTGCAGAGATGGGAGATTTAAGGGGTTAAAAATATTTAAAAGTAGAGGTGGAAGTTTTACTTCTTGTTGAACTCATTAAACAGGAGGATTAAATAATGTCTCTCTTAAAATCATTATTGTAGATATTTGTTGAGGTGAACAAAGATACTATTATACAATTTTTGGTGGGGGAGGGGGGAGGGGGGGGGGAATAAATTTGTAGTCTTACAAACGAAAACACACTAAGATTTGTTAAATTGAGAAGAAAGACTCAATATATGGTGTTTATTAAGAAATTTATTTAGTTTTTTCCATGTATCAAAAAAGACAACAAATATATTAAGTGTAATTATATAAGTGAGTTGTAGAGAGGGTGGTGTGTACAGTGCCTTACTCCTTCCTTGAAAAGATATAGATTGATTTCAATAAATTCTTTATTCAAATAAAACATATAAAAAAATAACTATGTCAGACAAATACAGTAGCGAAAAAGTCATGCTGAAAACAA
Organism: Solanum piurae; assembly: GCA_029582685.1. Classification (NCBI taxonomy): domain Eukaryota; kingdom Viridiplantae; phylum Streptophyta; class Magnoliopsida; order Solanales; family Solanaceae; genus Solanum; species Solanum piurae. The sequence continues at coordinate 15,181 of JAJOOO010005144.1, forward strand.
TGAAGAAGAGAACAGTAGCAATGACAAAATAATATGATGACTAACGCAAATGAAACATTGGGTAATATCAAATCGAAAAACAAGATAGTAGGAGAATAATAGTAACAACTGAAAACTGAATCATACAATGCTCGTCCAACAAACTTTTTGTCTTAATCCTCAATCTTCATATCTTCCATCTAGGGTCATGTCCTCGATAGGTTGCAGGTGAGTCATGATTTGTCTAATCATCTCTCTCTCAAGTCTTTTTCGATCTACCTCCACCTTTCCTCACACCCATGCACTATAAACAACCTTTCACTCCTCCTTGTTAGGCATGATCTATGCTTCTTCTCTTCACATGTTTGAACCATCTTAGTTTCACCTTCCTCATCTAATTATCCACCATGAAGGCCACTCCATCTTGTCCCCAAAAGCTTCTTTCCTAATCTTATCACTCTCTTAATATGCCCATACATCCATCTCAACAATCTCATTTCCGCTAATCTTATCCATGTACCCAAAAAGAGAGGATACGAAATACAACCCCATATTTGTCATGTGCAATACTTCCCTAATCATTTTCCCTACTTAGTTGGATGTAAAATCGCAAAATGTAGTAGTGATGGGATCTAGGACTTAATTAGTGGGATAATTCATTGGTGAATAACAAGTGACAAGAGGGCACAAATAGAAAAAGCTGCAATGCAAATAATTTGAACTCTTCAAGAAGTAAATAAGAGAACTTTTTTACAATTTTAGGCAACAATACCAAAATAAAAAATCATCATACAATGCGTCCTTTAATTTAACCTCATTTAATATTTATGTCTTTTAATTTTAGGCGTGCACAAGTAGACACTGAAATTTGTATAAAGTACAAATAGACACATGAGTTTTATGCAGCATTATGCATGTAATACACCATGTAGAACACAAATTGACTTGTAGGATATCATGTAGGACATGTGTGTCTATTTGTTCAACTTTATACAAGTTTAAATGTCTACTTGTGCACCCAAAATTGGAGCGCATAAATGTGTGTCTATTTCGTCGAGAAAATATATATATACTGGAAAGAATATCTGTATATGAATGAACAAAGAAAATCAATATTCAGATTCACAAGACAACATCCTTCCATTTTACAAGTAGAATTAGTTGGGCTCACGAGTGCTATCTTGGATATATTGTATCCATGTATCAACTCTTAACATGTTTTCTAAATTCAATGCACAAAACAGTCTTTTCTCATTAAAATTTCTAGAATCCAATATTCTAACTGCACTTTCACTCCAATCACTGTCTGGACTGATATTGTTGAAGAGCTTTTTTGTGTAAAAGAACATAGAGCGACACCTTAAAGCATTATTTTACTTTCTGATGCTCCATCTTTTGACTCATTTGGGATCGTCTGCCAGCTTCCTTTTTAGCTCTTTCTTATTTACCTAGTATAGAGAAAAAGGACATCAAGTCTGCTGTTTATAACCATTATTATTTGAATTCAAATATTAAAAAAAGAACACCAGTGAAAGAATATAGGGAGGCAAGTATCCATTCACTACTAAAAAGAGCTAAAAAAAATCATGATCGCTCCAAAAAGCGATGCAATTTGTGACGCTATCCGTTGTTGACAATGAATCTTTTACCATCGTATCCAGTGGTGGTTGGGAGGGATTGGAGGACTTTAGAGAGAAAGAGAGAAAATCGGAAGGATCTGCCCTTAGATATTTTTAAGAAAAGTGATGGGCACCGTCACTTTGTTCGTCGCTTTTAAAAATGGTTGACCAAAAGTGCCAGACTAAGTGACACCGCTCGTCACTTCTTTTAGAAAAAATTAAAAATTAAAATTAATTAAAAATGACGGATGGCGTTATTATTAAATAATTAATAACTTATTATTTTTAATCCAAAGCAACCGACATCATCGATATCGATAATAAATAATTAAATATTAATTATATATATATATACGAAAAAATCCACCAAAAAAAACAACGGACAAAGAGCCATTGTCCATTGTTTTTTTCTAAAATAAATAGAAATGATGAACAGCGTTGCAAATTGCATCATTTTTTACTCTGTGGTTCTTTAACCTCTTTTTAGCAGTGCAGCATGGGGGGGGGGGGTGGAGTTTGGTATATCTCACCTTTCCCATAGCATTTCGAGGCAGCGATTCCCACAAAAACAGACGAGTTGGTATCTGGATTACAGTCATAAAGTGGCAAGAATTAGCTTAAGCACCTTAGTATTTCAATACCAAAACATATCGCAAGAAAAGCAAATCATAGTAACAATATCAACCAAACAAGCATGAACTCCTTTTCCTAGTCCAAGTAATTCAACGTTTATATGTTTCTTCATCATACAAACAGCATGTACTGTACTAGAACAAGGAATTTGTTTTCCAAGCTCAATATATGGAGGACAAACATGATTCATAAGCTCAACAGTAAGAATTAACTCTCCAAGTATGGATGATACCTTGTATGGGGCAAGCTTCTCCTTCGCCCAATCAGAAAGTTCGTGCAAGGTTAGTGCAGGCTTTAGCTCCTCATCTCGTCTTCTTTTGACTTCAGCCTCAGGCACAACTATTGCACATACCACTTCGCCATAGTCTTTGTCAGGCAAGCCTAACACACAGCACTCTGATATAGCTTGATGCTGTGAACGAGAAATTTGATTAACACGGGATTAATGTTAACTGTTGAAATCATATATTTGAGAGCTATATCAGAGGGGAACATTCAAAATTTGATAGAAACCAAGGGTGTTTATATAGATAGATAGACAAGCAGCAACCTCCAACAGAACTGCTTCAATTTCCAATGCTGATAATTTGTATCCACCAAACTTCATAATATCAGCATTTGTACCTGAAAAAGAAAAAATATCAATTCTAAAAGAAATCAATTTTCTCTCTTACAGATACATGTTGATAGCAAAAGTTTCATCACCCCATTGATTTATGAATGGAAAGCAACAGGCAAAAGAACCAAGGTCGAATAAACTTAATAAGTGACACTTCTAAAAATTAGAACTTTGCCTTCAAAAAATATTTATTGATAAAAACTAGAATCAACTATAATCTAGCAGATATATATCTTTCACAGACCTATATCTACCGTTTGGGTTCTTGAACACACAAGACGAAGTTATACACACTATCATTTGAGGAATTGAACTACTAACTGAGAAATTTTAGATAGGCGCATGGCACTCATACTTGCACTTCCCCAACCATTGGTAGATATTACTATATCAAAATAACTGAAGTAGCGAGATAGTCATTTTCAGTGATTCAACCTCGTCATTTGAGAAAGCAGTCACGTAGACAACATTGTCATTACATTTAATGTACAGACAAATTCAAAAGGGGAAAGGAGACAAGATTATGCTGAATTGCTTTCAGAGAAGTTGCCATTCAAATCTGATGCAGGTCATACAAGTCTACTAGGGATATAACATGCATAAAATTGGTATAGCACAAGTAGCAACTAACAATTCAAAGAAAACCATATAAAATTGGAATAGCACAACTAGAAAATAACTAAGAAGACAGTATACTTACGTCCCAGAATGATGTAATATCCGTCTTCATCAACAGTAACAGTATCTCCAGTCTTGAAATATCCATCATCAGTAAATGACTGCTTGGTTACCTAGCAAATCCTCGCAGGTACAAGAGATGCTCAATACCAAGAAATGGCATAGGAAGTCATCTATTTCAATTTGGAGAGCCACTTAGCCTCAATTGCAAATGATAATAGATTCAAACTAAGTGATTGACAAGGTTCAAAACCGCAAGGGGGAGGGGGGAAGGGGGAGTGAGAGAAATACAAGATAACTTTCTCTCATGAAAGCAAATAAACAAATGGCTATTAACATAAATGCATGAAAAAAATTCAAAGCAGGAGATGTTAAAGGAGTAGAATTACCAACTATGTAGTGATTACCTCAGGTAATTTCCAGTATTCTTTGAACAGTGATGGGCTCTTAATGCAGAGCTCCCCAACTCCAGTTTGGTCATTACTACTTTCATCGTCCAAAAGAATCTTGGCCTATCAGAAACAAAATAAAGAAGTGACAGAATATTCAAGAAAAATAGATAGAGGTTATCATAAAGACGGGATATATCTAACAAAATTTTTGGACTGCATTTATGGACACTTTGTTGCAGCAGCATATTAGATGTGGAGAACATAACATAAGGAACTCACTAACCTGCACACCTGGAAATGGTTTGCCAACAGTACCTCCTTTGCGCTTGCCATTTATGGGATTAGAGATTGCCATCACAAACTAGACGAAATTAACCATTTACATAAATATAGTTATTAAGTGAACAGTCAAAATCCTACATACTAAAATAAGTGGCTATGAGCACATTTACCTCAGTCATGCCATAACGTTCCAATAACCGGTGTCCTGTAATGCTTTCCCACTGCTGCATGACGGGCAGAGGAAGTGCAGAGGAGCCACTCATCTGGAAGCAGAAATCATTGTTTTTTCTCATTTGGGATGATTAAGAAACACATTAGGTTTTGACAACAGTACACTCTATACTCTATAAAACCAACCAAAACAAGGAAGTCAGGCTCTTTACAGTTAAGATCCTAATTACATTTTGTGTTGTCTATCAAAAAAACACCAGCAAAAGAGAAACCAAGTCTATTACCATAAGACGCAAGTGCCTTGCTGCTGAAGCAGAAGCTGTTTTTAGTTCTGGATCCATTGCTTCATAACCTTGTATCAATCGTGCATACATAGTTGGAACCTATTTAGAAAAAACATCAATCAGAAAAGAGTGGAGGGTAGGAGTCGGTGGATCTGCTACCAAAGCTATTACTTGACACCATGGCGTTGAAAAATCATAGCTAGGTACACACAAAAGCTAAAGTTATCCCTATCCATACCCCAAATACAATCATAGTAATGACATCTTAGATATCTGACATTAAGTAGAGGCTTCTGCTGTAAGTATCTCCAATCCAGGGATACAGAAATCAGAGATCATGACATAGATTATTAATCTCAGCCATAGAGAAAGCATTATGCAAAGGAATCGAGAAATCATGTATTCTCATTCTTAGCTTTGATGCAAACAGAATGCAATGGTGTTTCATGACAAATTTAAGAAAGTTATGACATTATTAGAGGCTTCCACTGTGAGTCCAATTCAGGGATGCAGGAATAGGAAACATGTATTCTTACTCAAAGTTTCACACACATTATGCAACTGAAGCGAGAAATCATTTTTCCATGGTAAGTTTAAGAATGCAAAGCTCAACACAATAAATTCACAGATTAACTACATAACATTGCAACAATGTTTCACTAATCTACTTAAAACTGACTTACTCCAGTAAACACCGTAATGGCATTATCTATTATAGTCCCATCTGTAGGATATGATTCACGCCATCTCTGCCAAATTCCCCTCACACTGAATTTTGGCACGAAGTCGACCTTCAAAAAGAGAAAAGCAGATATAGTAACATGAATTTCCAATCCAACAGCATGTATGCTGTGAGTGAAAAAAGTTTGACGATGTGAAATTATACCGTGGAACCTGCATAAAGAGGGGCAAGCAAAGCATTGAAAAGTCCATGCACATGTATGGTACAGGTTAAGGATCAGCCAGTTTTGTAGTCCAAATGAGATTGTTTATCCCACACAAAAACACATTGCAAAAGCAGGAAAAATGTAAACAACATGATTGGGAACAAAAATAAAGGACTGTGGATATGATGGAGTGGTAGACAATGCAGAAATTGATCCTTGGGTGTGTATTCCCATGCATTAGCTAACATTTGAACCTGAAACAGCAAACATGGAAGGAGGGTTAGCACAGACATCAACAAAACTTCCAGAAAACTGGAAAGAGTATTTCATATGAAACTTCAATAAAGACAATCCTCACCCCTCCCAATATTACCGACAACTGAAACAAGACCTAACAAGTTCACTTTAGTAAATGATATTGATTCTTCTTCATTACAACAGCAGTTAGTCCAAGGTGCTGACTTGGGTTACTTATCATCCCTCAGCAATACAAATACTATCGCACGTTATCCTACCTTCAGAATCAATGGAATACATATGCATTCGCACCCTAATTGAGGAAGAAAAAAAGGGGAAGTAAACTTGCTCAATTGGACACACTAAGGTCTGTGATATGAATGATATCTACTGAGCTTTGATTTATTGCGTAACATCACGAAGTAAAAGTGGAATGTTGCTAGTAAGTCAATGAATTTGAGAAGAAGACATAAAGGCAAAGAATCAATCATATCAAGATTCAATAAAAGCAGGGGAATGCTGATATCAAGTCTAGAACAAACATCAACCTGTGCTAAGACTCCATTGTGTGTGTGCACAACTCCTTTTGGTTTCCCTGTTGTGCCGCTGGTGTACAAGATAAAAGCAGGGTTCTCGCCTTAAAGGTAACATGTACAGAACAAAGGAAAACGCTATTGATGAGCTCCAAACATCTCAAATGGGAAAATATATAACCATATGGAGAAACAGACAAATTACCCATTATCTCACCGTAGGAATTGATTTCTAGCAGATCTTGTTGACCGTCAGAAACCATGTTTTTTGACTGGTCATGCTTTGTTGATGAATGCACGTCGGGAATTGAAGGAATGAGAGACAACTGAGCACCAGTTTTTGCTGCAATTGTATTCATAAGTTCTTGGTGGTCTTCAGTACTCAAAATTATGGAGATGTCCTAGAAATCAATGTTTCGCAATGAATCAAATAAGCATAAAAGAGGACAAAAACCGGAAAGAGGACATCCCAGTGTTTCTACATCATGCAGACAAGGAATATTCAGCCTAATTGAACATGAGCTAATCATCTACAGACAGAGAGCAAGGCATGACAAATGATGCAATCTATATCATTAATATTGAGTATTTGAAAAAGCAAAAGACATTCATTTTTTTTGTGTCTTCATTATCTATCAATATAACACTTTACTGACAGGAAACAGTGAGGGAGAAGAACAAAGATTCAGCGACAGACCGAGTCATTCATCACATGTAGCAGTTCACTCTCAGGGTAGCTCAGAGCAAGAGGAACTGCACAACCTCCACTAAGCCAGGTCCCTAGTATTCCAGCAACGAATTCAGCAGAAGGTTTGGCCACAATCCCTACTCTTGCTCCTTTGTGATGTTCATTTTCTTTGATGCCTTTGTCCTGAAAAAGTGGAAGCAACTGAGCAGAAAGCAATAACGGAAGTAAATTCTGTAGACTGACTTTGAAATTGGAAGAGCAATATATCCAGATGAAAAGATAATGTGGGGTAAAGGACTCACATTGAATGAATTTCGTAAACAATATAATTTTCAATTAAACATTACAACTGGGAAAAGAAAACTTTCATTTAATTTACGCTGTTTGATAAGGATTAAAACACAAATTCATGCAGCTTTAGTTATTCATAGATAATTTGTCATTTCCAACTCACGGTTTTAAGATCTAGCTTGCTTAACAAATTTGAAATTTTCCTCGCAGATGATATCAACTGCAGGTAACTGTAGCTCTTTTCATCAGCTCTTATCGCAATATTCTTCTGCGATTCAGGTCCCTTGCTGGCAACTTCCTTGACCAGCTCCATATAGTTTATGCTACTTGTAGCTGAAAATAAAAACGGAGAAAGAGGAAGAGAACTTTAAGATTATGTATATGTCATGTTTGTACCGCCATCTCTAACTTTTTAAAGCACAAAAGAAGATATGCCATGAGTTGCATACAATGGACTCTTAGTTTACGAAGATATATTACACATGAAATATAGTAAATAACTACTCGCTTATTCCGACTTATCAGATAATCTCTCTTTTTCAGAACGTCCCCAAAACGTTTTGGTACCATTTTACTGATAATATTATTATATACAACTTTCACCGACATTCAAGAACTCAAATTCATTTAAACAATTCAAGTTTTGAATTTTGAGTAATGTTTTCCCAATCAAAGTAACTTTTCTACACCTAATACAATATGAACGTCCAATAAGCATTTCAAACTCCATTTCCAATCAAATAGCATCATATGAAATGGGACAGGACCTACATTTTACTCCAAAAACAGTACTATTTCTGAAGATGCAAATAGATGCCCAACCCCAAAGTAAAAAGTAAAAATCCGTGCTTCCAAGGCCCATATTCATAATGTTGACAAACTATAGGGAAGAAAGAAAGATGTATTAAGAGATTCTCAGCTCACAATGAAAAGAAGGTGTAGAATTTGAGATATTCTCCCTGTGTTTATAAAAAAACATATCAATTCTAAAATTTGTGACAAAACCCGCCTTTATTCGTCTCTTATTTATTTCGACAGATCCTAAACCAAATATGATCAAGGAAAACAAAGTAGGAAATCCCCAGAGATCAAAAGTGCCCCTTTTTTTCTTTTAAGATTTATAGCATAGTATAAGATCTTTTTTTCTTCTCATATTTCTAATTCATCTAGCACTAGCTGTCAAAAATTCATAATCGAGTGAAGCTGACTCAAACAAACATTTCTTCAAACAATTGATATGCTTTCAGTTCTTAACATTTTCCCAAACAAACAGCACCCCAAATCTCAAAATCAAATGAACCCCATTTCTGATTGGATGAACACATACAAATTTACGATAACGTATATAAAGATTATCAAAATTCCTCAACTTACCGGAGGATAAGAGGCGAAGTTGAGAGGAGATAAAACTATGGTATCTGGGACACGAAAAATGATACTGAATATATAAAGAGTGAAGAGGTGTGGCCTTAGAACTGAGAAAGTAGTTGAAAAGTTTCAATGTGCTCATACTATTAGGTGAGAAAAAACAAGAAATGTCAATTTATGGCGACCCAGCAGCTTTGGTTGCCACAACTGTATGTTACGTGACATAGTAAATGTGGCTTCGTTGAAATTTTTGGTTTCTTCATTAATAACCAAACAGTTCAAATACGTCTATGGTTGGGGGTTGGTCTCGCCGGCGGGATCAGCGTCGACGGTTTCCGATTGGATTAAGGTTGACGGCGTTTTAATTCTGAAGAAGATTAGCATATAGATTATTCAGTAAATAGGATATGCAAAATAACTTAATTTACCATCTGTTTCCGCGGTTATGAAAACTTATACTATTTAATTACTCATCATATATATAATTTGCTATAATTATCACTAGCGATTAATATTATACATTAATTATGTGACTGACTTGAGTTTGTATAATTAACCACGTTTGTATATGTATAATTCGCAGCTAACAATTCTTTGTTTAATTTGTATTTGTATGCTATTGTTTGTATTTGCATATTACGATGATCTTTGGTTTTCAGTTTTGTCATCATATATATTCAATCTTTTTGTGTATAACTTTTTAAAGTTTGTATAAACATATAGTTTTTGGATTTTGTATAATATAATTTGTATAATATATTTTGTATAATTGTTTAAAGTTCATATGTTTATGTTTGTATCAATTCGTTATTTCAAGTTTTATTATATTTGTATAATTTCAGATTTTATATTACTCAATTATACAAAAACACGTGAATTATACAAACGAGATGCGAATTATACAAATTATTGTCCTCTCTCGCTCGCCTCTCTCCTCCCTCTCCCAGTCTCGCTCGCCACTCTCCTCCCTATAACATGTAGCTACGAATCATGATTAACAAACTATAGCTATGGAACGTAATTAGGCCTTTTTTTTTAAGTGGCTATATGCGAAGGTTCCTCTTTATTTATTTACTAGTAAAATTGCGAGCGCCTCGCGCTTGAATTTACTATCACAAAATTTATAAAATAATACTTAAAACCTATCAATCATTAAAACTAAAACACTATATTATCTTACATATAAGATTACGTAGTAACTAACATTGATAATGTAATGGAAAATGATAATTATAACATCTTATCATTTATCCTTCAATCAATCATCTTTAATTTGATTTTATAATTTATCATTTTGCTTCCAGAAAGTGTTATTATTTGATATATTTGGGGAATCAAATGAGCATCAACATGAGATATTAAACTTTCTAAAAGGATAAATATACCCCCAAACTTTGATAAATGGTACGTCTATTCCCTTCGTTATACTTTTTGTCCATCTCAGCCCTTGCCGTCCAATTATCGGTACACACATGCCCCTCTCACTAACAGCTCCCTCATTTTGTACACGTGTCTAAATCCTAAGCAACTACCATTTGACCATTGCTTTTAACTCATAAACTAATAACCCGCCCCATATCCCAATTCCCATATGATTCCCTCTAAAATATCCTAAGTCAAAATTAAAAGACCCAAATATTTTAAGTCTCGTTCGTATCTCACAAACCCTAGCCTTCATCAATATAGTTCGTCGATTTCATAGTTTGTTGGTCGATTCCACCGTGTGTTCGTCGATTCCATCGTGTGTTCGTTATATTTCTTATTCAATTTTTCATCTATCTGTTGTCTCCCTCAAATAAGACCTAAAACCATGTCTGAAAGTACTTGTGATTCAATTAGTAACTCCATGATGATGACTTGTTTTTGTGGTGAAATGGCTCGTTGTTTCACTTCAAGGACTCCACTTATAACATTCCGGAAATTTGTAGACTTAACTCGAGCATAATGTAAGAGTTCTAGAGCTTTACGTGTAGGTTTTAGAGTTTGATATAAGGGTTAAAATCGCAAAATGACTTTCCATACTTAGAATGAGGGGTTTAGAGGTTAAACGTCAAGGTACGACTCCCTAAAGACCAACTAAAGGGTCCTTGAGGAGGACCCCAAAACAGCCACAAAAGCTGTCAAAAACAGTCCACCCACGATTGAGAGATCCACGGACAGTAGGTGGACCCACACCCCGTGGGAAGGAGTCGTGGGTCAAGGCCTCATTTTAGAGTTGCAGGCCACCACCCACGAAGGACCAGTACGGTCCGTAGACCCACCCACGGTCGGTGGGTCGGGGTCTCGTGGGTGGGGCAGTTTTGAAGTCCAATTGTTTTAAGTTGGGGACTTAGGGGTTAGTTCATTATTAGTTAGGGGTTAAAGTGGGGTCGGTTTATTAATAACTAGACCACTTATATAAGCCTAATAGACTCCTAAATACATTGATCCTAGACATAATTTCAAGACCCCAAATCAAACCCAATTCCCTCCAAGAAATTATTATTTTAAAAATCCTCATTTAAATGTATCATAAGAAATTATTAAAATGGAAAATTAAAGAGAAAACGTATCATATTTGACAACAATTCAACTTATTGTATATACTTGAAAGTGAATAATATTACACAAAACTATTCAGTTTGTTTGGGTGCTTTTTAAAAATCAGCATACCAGAGTAATGAAGTTCAATTTGAAACTGTACTTCTATTCCAATCGCAGTTTCGAGAAACACATCTATTTCTTCAAGAAAAATTATTTACAACTTGCCGTAAACGTGAAAATCTATTCATACTTCATATTAAATATGAACAGTTATTTTATTGTGTAGATATCGATGTATTTGGGATTAAAAGAGTCTACAGTCTAGTCATGCCCCTCTCTAGGTCATCCAACACAACATCCTTGAAGCCATGTCAAAAGTTTATTAATTTTTGTCTTCTTTTCCTGGTTCACTTTGCACTTCAAGGTACGATAAGGTTTTTAAGGTCTTTATATCCTTACAATGGCATACCAAATTTGAATTTTGTCTTCAAGAGATGATAGTATAGATCTTTAAGGAGTTTTTATTGTACCTTCAACAATTTCAGTAGAGAAACTTGCGTGAATACTCAATTAACGTGTGTTATTTAATTTGTACTAACAAATACTTATAACAATAACTTTGCAGAAACATAAACAACAATGTTCAAACATTCTACTCAAAAACAACAATTAATAATATAAACTTAAATTATTGACTATAAAGAAACATACCACGATCTGTAACAATAGAATGAGATATAAATGAAAAAATCGAGGCTATTGAATGCATAATGTCCCCTTAATTAAGAAAATTACTCCCATCTAATACCTGAGGTTTAAAGGAATAGATCCTCTTAGGATAGAACAATTTTATTCACCAATGTATTGATACAAAAATAATGGTGTCAGTGAGCCACTCAATAGGAGTAAAGTAAACAAATATTTAATTGTATAGAAGAAGAAGAAGAAGTTCAGAATTTTTGTTGTTTTAAAATGAGAAGAAATCTCTCTATTTATAGACAACAAAGGGTAGTGTGAACAAAATCTTATTGTGCCTTGTGGGAAATGTCACAACTCTTTGGAAAAGTTACAACCCTTTGGAAAGGTCACAACCTTTCATAAAAGTCGCAACTCTTCATAAAAGTCACAACTTTTCATAAAAATCGTAACTCTTCATAAAAGCGCAACTCTTCATCAAAATCACAACTTTTCATGAAAGGCTAGTTTTGGAAATAAATAAATTAAAAGGGAATCCCGATTTGTGGTGGCGCCACGTAGTTGAAATATTTCATAAAAATTGCAACTCTTCATAAAAGTCGTAACTTTTCATGAAAGGCTAATTTTGGAAATAAATAAATTGAAAGGGAATCATGATTTGTGGTGGCGCCACGTAGGTATGCCTATGGTTCTATATATATATATATGATTTTTCTAGTTAAATAAATGGTAGCCAAAGGTTAAAATAAGGAAATTTCTTAATTAGACAATTTCATGAATAATTCATGAGATTGTCTAATTAAGAAATTCCCTTATTTTAACCTTTGGCTCTAATCACTTCAATAGTCTTGGTCCTCTTGGACGGTTATACGGGTATCCAAAGAAAGAGTGACTTAAATGTTTGTCCGTTATTCTTTTAGTCCAAGCTCACAAATATTTTTTTTTATTTCAAAATAATTACATAATATCGTTGTGTTTCCTACCTTTTTTTCTTGCTCACTTACCCTCTTTCTCTACTCTCTCCATCTTTATCTCCCCTCGCTCTCTCCTTATTTATCTCTCTCTTATCTCTCCCCTTCACTATCTCCATCTCTCTCTCTCTTTTTTTCTCTTTCTCTTTGCTCAATTTATGATATGTATCCGTGCATATTTTGATATGATATACATGTATTTATAAATGGATACACAAATAAATGTAACATTATATATAATGATATAATATACATTTATTTATGTATGGATATATTAAATATTTGATATCAGATATACAGATGAAATTGATATCGAATACACATGATAACATTAATTTTAGATATAGAAATACATGACGCTGATACTAGATACACAAATACATAAAATTTATAAAACTCATACACATTCTGAAGTACTGATGCATTCAATTCACTCTTTATTTTCCTCATTAATCATTATGTTGCAATCCGGCACTAATTATTTCGGTTTGTTTGCAATTTCCAATACTATATATTTTTTATTTCAAACATTTTAAAAGAAAATTTACTCATTTTCCTTAATAACTCTCCATGGCATTTCAATATCTCACACATCCTTATATAAATTAAAAGTGTAGAATCAAGGAATTAAATTATTTTTTTAAAAAAATAGTTATAACCTTTATCGTTAATTTGTCGTTATTTTGCTAATACTTAACTTAAATTTATCACTAGTTCGTCTCTAAATAGAATCAACAACGAATTTTATTGTTTAGCTACAAAATTTAACCGTCACTAAATTTTTATTTTTTTTAAAGTAGCAGTTCCTTTTTATTGACATAAAAAGGTCCATCCACACAAGTTCTATTTTTATCTCTTATTTTCGTATTCTAAGAATTTGTATATTTGAATTATTTCATCTACTTAATTTTTATTTTATAAGTAAGTTCATTAAATTAATCAATATTTGTTCACTGCAAAAATTATTTAGGAGATGATATACATCTTAAACTGCTTGCCCGAATGATAATGATTATATATATATATTTATTATTATTTTTTTTTTATTTTTTTTTTGAGGTGGTTAAAATCTTCCTGTAATAATTATTCTGAGATAAACTATTAATTCATATTAAAAAAATCTTCATTGACATACAGATCTTGTATTCGTCTGCTCAGATTTCATACCATCTTTAATTGATTTGTTGATTGTCATAAATTACTGAAGTTGTTATAATTTTTCATCGTTTTTTTTTTTTTTGAAAATAAACTATAAATATTACCATACCATCAAAATGCATACACCTACGGAGCACTTAGTTACAAAATATCATTAAATAGTTCATTGCCTTTACAAAATATCATTAAATAGGCTGCACAACCTCAATAACATACTGTAAGTGAAACTTATGCTTATATTAGGTGAGACTTCTGCTGTTGTTGGAAAGGACTTGAGTGGAAATTCTATTGTTGCGGCATTTGATGTTTCAGTAGTTGCATCTAATTAAAATAGTGAAACAAAAGCTAGTGAAGTTTTAGACTATTCAGATTTGTTTGATGAAGGTGAAGATGAATATGATGTGATGTTCTTGAGGAGGTTAGAATATTTAGGAAAGAAAAAAAGGATGTCAAAATGTTAAAAAGATGCAATCAAAATAATAAAGAGAAAAGAAAAGGGCCCTAGATCCGAAGGAGTTGATTTTGAATATGATGAATATTTATTCAAGAAACAAATACTTTAGACCATCTCCAACCCACCTCTATTTTACTCTCCATTCTCTATAATTGGAGAGTAAAATAGAGAATGGGCACTCCAACCCATCTTCTAATCACTCTCTATTCTTCAAATTTAGAGAGTTGAATAGTAGTTCTCCAAATTTGGAGAACTACTATTCACACTCTCTATTTCACTTTTTCATTATTTTATTATTATTTCAATTACTTTCTAATTAACATATTATTTTACATATAATTCCATTAATTAAATATCTAATATTCAAAATTCTTTTTTAAATGTAATACAATATTTTAAAAAAATATTATTTAATATATACTATTTTAATTTCAAATTAATAGTATTTTAATTTTTTTTCTAATTTTCGTGAATAGTAAAATTTTATTTTATTATTAATTTTCATTATAAAGAATACGCAAAATTAAAATGGCAAGATGAAAAAATTTAATTTAAAAATACAATACATGATATGATAATTTAAATACAAAATAACTATACAATACATAACATAATAATTTAAATACAAGATAACAATACAATATAATACATAACATAATAATTAATTGATCACAACAATAATTTAGAAATCTGGTAGATCATTTTCAGATAAAGCACTATTCGGAAAAAAATTAGGATATGATTCTGAGAATTGCTGCGATTGTGGTTGTGATTGCGGTTGTGACTGCGGTTGTGATTGTCGATTTCTTTTTTCAAGTATTCGTTGTTGTTCTCGTTGCAGGTATTCACGAACATTTGGATCACTAATAGTTTCTAAATTTTTCATTAAAATTTTAGTTTCGTCTCTAAATTCCTTGGCTTTGATATATCTATCTAGCCTTTCGCCGTCCTGTTGTTTGGATGTAGCAGACTCTGATAACATCTTCCCAAGTTGATTATTTTCGGTTTCGAAAAGTTTCATAGCTGACGAAAGACCTTCATCTTTTGATCTCTTTAATTTTGATTTCTTCACCCCAATAGGCCGTTAAGATGAAGTATGATCTGAAAAATTCTCATTTAAATTAAGTGAAAAAGATGATAAGTTAGGAGATGATACTATAGGTGATGTAGGACTAGGAGCCTCGGACTCCGATGATCGCAAAGTAGAGCCTTGTCCTCGAACTTTTTTCTTTCCGGTGTCGATATCCTTAAACTTTTCAAAATCTTTCATTAGATTCCATACATTATCAAACTTAAAACCTTTTTTATAAGTTGGTTCTTGCATAAGTAGTATTTTTGCTTGATTAATCTGCAAAAATATGAATCAAAATTGTGTAAGTATATATATAAAAATACATTATAAGTAGTTAGAAAATAGTCACTTACAATATCTATATCTGAAGCACCACTGGGATGCAAATTTTCTATTTGTCTAATACATGCACTTAATTTTCTTACTGCCTTCTCAATTAAGGCTATTCGACACTGCAATGATTTCTTATTGCGATATATCCATGATTCTTCCTTTAAATTATTATAGCTTTGTTCAATTCGAACCCAAAACTGATCATAGGATTGGCATATGCCGGTGATCGGGTCTTGAGATATGTCTACGTAGATTTGACATAATAATTTATCCTCATTGAGAGAGTATCCAGAAGATCGAGACATTTTTTAGTTGTTTTATGGAAATGTGAGTATACTATTGCCTTTGTGACTAGAATAGACTTCTACATATATTATATATATAGAACGTAAGTTTTTCTTTTTACCGTGGGATGGATTTCACTATATTTTTAACCATTGGATGAGATTTTCATCCTTATCTCAATTTATTTTTAGATAAGTAAAAATTATCTATAAATATTAATAGGATAGTGTAATCTTCATTTTCACCATGGGATGGATTTCACTATATTTTTAACCATAGGATGAGATTTTCATCCTTATCTCAAAAAATTACTTCTAGATAAAATAAAATTACATTAGATAAATAGGATAGAATGTAATTTTGATTTTTACTATTGGATGAATTTCACCATATTTTTAACCGTAGGATGAGATTCTCATAGTTATCTCAAAGTTATTTTAGATAAATAAAATTATATGTAGATATTAATCGAGTAAAACTTATCCGCACATAATGTATACAACAATCTAATACATGCATCTCATGTGTTTGAATTAATAATTCATTTTACACAATTTTAATTAATTAACACGTGTTTTACTTTATTACGTAACAATAAAAATTGTATTCGTTTAATGTATACACCGTGTGGATAAGATTTTACCATATTAAGATAGAATGTAATCTTCATATTCACCATTAGATGGATTTCATCTTATTATAAACGGTTGGATGAGATTCTCATCAGTGCATTTAATATTTTTTAGATAAAACATTACATATTATATAATGAACACCATTAGCCACTTGAAGTCTGCACATTCATTTCATTTCAAAACATATTAAAGTAATTTGGTTTGTCCTTTGAAAATGAATTTCAATCTTGGAGATTGTTCTAATAATAATGATGAAGATTTTTCTTCTTCGTCATCATCTTCGTTAGATTTGGATTTTTTTCCTAGTACAGAACACCATGATAATTTAATAAATCAGCTACGTATGAACAACTACATGTTCCAACAAGTTCTACAAAACCATACTAATGAAGTTTTCATAGGTGGCTCCATTCCAGGTCATGTGGTAATCAATCGTGATCGTGAGGCGGTTGATGATAATTTATTTCGTGATTATTTTTCAGCCACACCACGCTTTAATGATGCAATATTTCGCCGTCGTTATCGAATGTCCCGCAATTTGTTTCTTCGTATCGTTGATGCAATTAAAGATCACGACATGTACTTCGAACAACGCATTGATGCACTAGGTAGATTTGGATTATCTACTTTGCAAAAAATTACCGCTGTGTTTAGAATGTTGGCATACGGTTTGCCAGCGGATGCCACTGACGAATACATGAAAATTGGAGAGTCAACTACGATTGAAAGCATGAAGAGATTTTGTCGAGCTATTGTAGAGGTTTTTGGTGAGCGATATTTGAGATCACCAACACCTAACGATGTTGCGAGGCTTCTACACATTGGTGAGCAGCGTGGTTTCCCAGGAATGTTAGGTAGTCTAGATTGCATGCACTGGAAATGGAAAAATTGTCCAACGGCATGGGCTGGGCAATACGCAGGTCGTAGTGGATCACCAACAATTATTCTTGAAGCTGTTGCTGATTATGACCTTTGGATATGGCATGCTTATTTTGGTTTGCCTGGCACCAATAACGATATTAATGTTTTAGAGTCATCACATTTATTTTCCAATCTTGCTAGCGGTATTGATCCTCCCGCCCATTATGTTATTCAAGGAAAAGAATACGATATGGGTTATTATTTAGCTGATGGTATATATCCTAAATGGTCTACAATTGTTCAAACTATTCGTGATCCTCATTCCCAACAAAAGAAATATTTCGCGATGAAACAAGAATCTTGCTGAAAAGATGTTGAACGTGCATTCGGAGTTTTGCAATCACGTTTTGCAATTATTGCAGGACCGTCGCGTTTTTGGAGAAAGGAAGTGCTACATGATATAATGACTACATGTATTATACTGCACAACATGATAATTGAGGATGAACGTGATCTCAATGCACCAATTCAAGATGCCGTAGAGGCTCCAACTCCAACTATAGAAATGGTGGTAGATGAAAATCT